>ML101817.1:4095-51394 GCA_003697995.1 Taxidea taxus jeffersonii
AAAAAAAAAAAAAAAAGGAGGAAGAGAAGAAGGGTAAGGAGAGAGGGAGAAAGAAAAGAAAGAATCAGGAAAAAAAAGAGCCTTTGGAAAAAATAAATACATAGATATACACTCATATGTATATAGATATATATGTGTGTACAGGGGGATGTGTAAGTATGTTCTGTAACTCAATGAAATAGATGAACAATGAAGATGAGGAAATCTCCCAGATGGGGAGGAAATATATATAATAAATATATAAATATAAATTTATATAATAAATAGGGACAGATAGGAAATATAAATAATTATATTTATGTGCTTTCTTCCAGAGTGGTTCACTCATGGCTTACCACAGTAGACCTCACTGGCCCATTTGCTTATCTTGATCTTCCAGTTTTCCAGCTTCCTGCAATATTTAGGTTTCTACTATCACATCAAGGGCTAATTCTTTTGTAGAAAAGTTCCAGTTCATATTTCCCAATTTGGTTTCCAGTCCAATTTCCTAATCTAAAACAATGTTAAAAATGTAAAGCCCTCACTTCTATGCTTTAGGCCCTGGACAAAGAGGGAAGTTAATTCTTTTTTTTTTTTTTTTGTAATGTTATTTTTTTTTCAGCCTCCCAAGATTCATTATTTATGCATCACACCCAGTGCTCCATGCAATATTTGCCCTCCTTAATACCTACCACCAGGCTCACCCAACGTCCTCCAAAACCTCAGTTTGTTTCTCAGAGTCCACAGTCTCTTATGGTTTGTCTCCCCCTCTGATTTCCCCCCAACTCACTTCTCCTCTCAACAAAAGGAAAGAAAGAAAGAATCTAGTATTTACTTGTTTATCTCAATCTCTCCCTCCTGAATGTAAGCCACATGTGATGAGGGACTTTGTTTTATATTCTCACTGCCTAGAATGTGCCCAGTTGAATATAACAGCATAGAAAATACTTATTGAATGAATGAATGAATGAATGAATGAACAAATGAATAAACAAATGCATGCCAGGTGTATATGGCTTTTATTTTTTTTAAGATTTATTTATTTATTTGACAGAGAGAGAGACGAGAGAGGGAACACAAGCAGGGGGAATGGGAGAGGGAGAAGCAGGTTTCCTGCAGAGCAGGGAGCCAGATGTGTGGCTCAATCCCAGGACTCTGGGATCATGACCTGAGCTGAAGGCAAACACTCAACGACTAAGCCACCCACATGCCCCTATATATGGCTTTTAGAAGTGCCATTGCAACTTGGGGAAAGAATGTACAAAGTATCAAACAACCAATGAGAAAGATTCTAACAAGCACAGACTTTCTTATAACACTTGTTTTGAAAAACTCTCAAGTTAAGGTATCTCTAAGTCTACTCCATTTTTTTCAGTCTAACTCTAATTAGACCACAACCAGAGGTACCATAGTCAGTCTCTGTAATGGCTTCCTGTATGTACCTATTTGTGACCCAGGGATTACCACCTGTTATGGGATACTCTTAGGGAAATTCCCTATATGGGTTTTAGAGCCCTTAACCCTGCCTCATGACAAGCAACACTTTTTTTTCTTCCTGTGAGAGGCAGATAGTTTAACAGTCTATGAGTTATTCTATTTTAATTCATGTTTTCTTAATTTTAGCAAACTAATACATCCACTTAGCTTTATAGTCATAATCAGATGGTGGGGTAAGGACCGAGCCATATGGTTGGGGAGCACCCAACTTTCAACATTTGTATGCCCTTTCTGTCTGAGGGTATATGCTTGGCTGTCAGTATTCTGAAAGCATTTCAGGAGAAAAACGATAGGGCATCTCACCATTCAAGCTGCCATTCAACAACAGCTCATTGTGATCCCCAGCTGTGTAAACCTCTCCACTGAGAATCTCCTATTTTCTACCAGAATGGACAAGGAGTAATTTCCAGGCTAACAAGGATGAAAGAGGTGGTTTGGGGTATTAAACGTTCATTACACACAAGTTTAACAAATCCCCATTTTTAAACATTTGCCATGCTCCCTTCTTAAAGCTACCTGGTATCTCCAATTCTTCAGTCTTTCTAGATTTGGTGGGATAATTTTCCTTTTCTCCCACTGGCTTCATCACTTCAGGCTTTAATATCACAGGCTAGTCAGTTCAGTCTCTACTATTCTATCCTCATTCAGTTTCCAAAATGTTGACTTCTTTCTTGTGTTGTTCCCTTCTCTTCTGTTTCATTTTTTTAAATAAGCATATATTTTTATTCATTTTGGGGATTTAGAAGGGCACAAAGATAAATGCAAGTGTTCAGTCCTTCATGCTTAACTGAAAGTCCCTTTTCAATGCCCTTAAGCCCATGCCTCTGTGCCTTCTAAAAGGTAATCTGTATATCTGCATTGAAAAAAGAGAATTTATCATGTCCTTAAATTTGTTAAAGGACTCTTTCTTTAGAAATCATGCACCTTTTTTTTTTAAGATTTTATTTATTTGTCAGAGAGAGAGAGGGAGAGAGAGCAAACGAGCACAGGCAGACAGAGGCAGGCAGAGGGAGAAGCAGACTCCCTGCCGAGCAAGGAGCCCGATATGGGACTCGATCCCAGGACGCTGGGATCATGACCTGAGCCGAAGGCAGCTGCTTAACGAACTGAGCCACCCAGGCGTCCCGATCATGCACCTTTGATTGTCAGGATTTTATGAAACAATAGTGATCATATAAGGAAAAGAATGTTATAAGTGGTTGTCACCAAAGGTCCATAATTTCTGCCAGGAGGGAAACAATAAAAGAAACAGAAATTCATTCTCCCATCAATCTCTCTCTCTCTGTCCTTCCCTGCCTTCCTCCCTCCCTCTCTCCAAGATGGTGCCTTCATCAAAATTACAGAACATTGGTAACATTGCTAGAAGTGCATTTCCATTTACTTGTCCATGTCCATTCTCTTCAAACCATGTCAGTTCAGGGCAAAGACTTTTCAGAAAGTTGAAGAATCCCACATCCAGACAGGAAGTAAATGGAAAACAAAACCCTCTGACAGGTCTCTGTCTCTTCGTGTTCTATCATTTGTATTTCATTTGGGATCAAAAGGGATCTAAGTAAGACTTCCTCCAGAGAAGCAGTTGCCTTGGCCCAAACCAAGGGATAGATCAGATGCCTTGGAGTCAGTCCATTACTATCATATACTACTGATAAGATGTACTATTAATAATACTGACCATTGAGTTTTGGTCTCTTCTTTCAACTTTGTCTAGAATCCAGGGACTTAATTGTGATCACTAATATTCCAGGTTTCCCCATTTCTATCTCAATTTCCTGACTCACAGCCTTCAGGCTACCTCTGAACACCAGTAAATTTGAGGCCTCACCCTGCTGCCAGTACCAATACCATCAGCTGTATAGTATTGTCTTATTCCCTCTCTCCTTTTTCTGATTCACACTTCAGAAGTGTTAGCCTATTGCCAGCCATTTCTGTGACACCATCGTCCCCACTCAAAAATCTCTGAAGTCTTCTTAGTAGTCAGAAATAAAACCAACTAGACTCAGCCTACGAAACAGTGCCATGCACAAAATATCTATACCTGGAAATTATTCAAATGGGTGATACCACTTATTGATTAGCATTTTTTCTGTCATATATTTACCTAAATATCACCCTAAGCCTCTTCAAGTCTGTTCAATCCTATACATTCTTAAAGGGCGAGACCACATATTACCCTTTCTAACCTAATATTTTGAGTTTACTTTCACCTCTCTTTTTCTGCTCTTCTCAGTTTTACACTTAATTCTACATGGCTTACATTGCTATAAACAGTTCCTGATTAAGGAAAGGACAAAAAGATGAGTCTGATGAACAAATATAAGATACAGCAAAGAGAGAATGGAGAATGAAGTTAGCAATTACACAGATCTCCAATTGACATAACAGAGCAACTGGAACAAAATTCTTATTAATGTATACTGTTACAGCACTATAAGCTTGCTATAAAAGAGAAAAGAATAAATTATGCAGCTAAATAATGACTCTTCCCAGCTTATTTCCAGCTAAACATTTGGACATTGTGAAATCAGAATAGCTTAATTCTGCATTTTCCTTTATTCTTTCTTTTGGTTTTAGTAACTGATAACCAACCTTTCCCCCATGCACCCGCATAAGGTCTTCTTGCCCCTAACGACATTGATTTCCTTCTAGAATTAAAGTTATACCATTTGGCTGTTCTGAAGCAAGAAACCTAACTTGGATCCAAAATTAAGAGAAAAATACCCTAAAGTATTGTTTGCCAAGTAAAAAAGAATGACTCTGGGATGCCTGGGTGGCTCAGTCGGTTAAGCGGCTGCCTTCTGCTGGGGTCATGATCCCAGCGTCCTGTGATCGAGTCCCACATCGGGCTCCTTGCTCCGCAGGGAGCCTGCTTCTCCCTCTGCCTCTGCCTGACACTCTGCCTGCCTGTACTCTCTCTCTCTCTCTGACAAATAAATAAATAAAATCTTAAAAAAAAATGACTCTGAAAAATATGGTAAGAAAATACAGCCTCCTCCTCCCTGCTTGGGAAAGGTGTTTCTGTAATCTGTAAAAATACTCTTTTCAAGTATCACAATGTCTCATGATATGGATAATAAAATTTCACCAGGCCACTAAGAACAAGTTTACTATATTTTTTATGTAAGCTCAGTAACTATTAAAAAAAAAAAACCACAGGGAAAGATTTCTGATGTTAGAACACTGATAATTAAAGACAGAATCCAAGAAAATTTTCCTTTTTTGAAAACAAAAACTTGGGCCTGAGGATGCAGTATAAACATATTCACCATGTTCCAGGAAGAATCAATAGAAACAGACTCCGATCCAGGCACACCATGACAAATATTTTGGTTTAAAATGATAAAGTAAATGTCCTAAAAGCCTTTGGACAAGAGGAAAAAACAGATTACCTACAAGGAGCAAAACCAGGCTGGCCTAAGACTTACCACTGAATTGTATTTTTTTTTAAAGATTTATTTATTTATTTATTTGAGAAAAAGAGACAGCATGCACAGCAGGGGGGAGAGGCAGAGAATAGGGAGAAGCAAGCTCCCCGCTGAGCAGGGAGCCCCATGCCAGGACCCTGAGTTGGCGACCTGAGCCAGCTTAACAGGCTTAACCAACTGAGCCACCCAGGTGTCCCTAAATTGTATTTTGAAGAAAAAATTTAGTGACTCAGCTATTTTGGTATCCAGAATACTTGTCTTATTTTTTTCAAGGTTTTATTTTTAAAGTAATCTCTACATCCAACATGGGGCTCTAACTCACAATCCTCAGATCAAGAGTTGCACGCTCTACCAACTGAGCCAGCCAGGTATCCCCCAGATCATTTGTCTCAAATGTATAAAGATATGGTCAGGTGCACAGAATCTCCAAAACCAAACAAAAATTCCTACTTGAGGATACAACTAAGCCAACTAAAATATATGTCAAAATTAGGAACTAAATTGAGAAGTACATTAAATAAATAAATAGTCTCCCTACAAAATCTGCACCAAACACTGGGAATGTGGTTTGATTATGCACTACTTATTGCACTGAAAGTTGAAACTTGACTCTATATTGTCTTGTTCACATGTTTCTCTTCTGTATGTCTTCCTTTATTCATTCTAGAAAATAAATTTCTTTAGCCCTCTGAGAAACGCACCAAAAAAGGCTAGAGATTACGAATCATCTTTCCCAAAATTTTATAGCAATTTATGGCAATCTACAGAAAATGGAACAACATTAAGCACTTAAATAATTTGCCAACTATTGAACTTGTTATCCTCCAAAAGAAAACAGAAACCACAATTCTAGCACCAAGTCTTCTCTTAATATAAATAATAGGAAAGTTAGAAATATAATGGAAAATCACTGGTCGTTGTCCAAAGCAGAAATTATAGGGTCTAGGGGAAAATGTGTAATTTTATCCTCCAAGACCTCTAATACAATGTTTACATATCCATTTAAGCAAGGAAAAGATCTATTATCAAAATTATTGAACTTCAGCTTCTGGCCATAGCACTCAATTTGGGAGCCTCTGCTGTTATTGAACATGAAGTTACTCAACATAATTGTAAAGCACTGTGGTATAGAAAATACTTCTCATTTGTGAGGAAAAAAACTGAATTTACTTGCAATAACATTGTTCCTCTCACAATTTTAGGAAGGAAAAAAAAAATGTCACTTGGATTCTCCAGACAGATGTGTTCATATCATTTCCCAAGCTATTTATCAAAGTTTCATAGCAGGGGGAAATTGGTATTTAAAAAGCAAATTATTTGTATACGGGTGTTTTGTTGTGTTCTTTTTGCAGATGCTAGAGACACATATGTAACTGACTACAGTGCTCTCTTGCCACACCAACAAAGGTGCTGTCTGTGCAGAGGTGCTCATGACAAGAAAGGCAGGGTATGGGCAGGAGACTGAACGTCACCTGAAAGCTTTGAACAGAAGAATATAAGCACCTTCTTCCACTGCTCATAAGGACCCAGAATTACACTGGAAAGGCCACTGAGGAGAGCTGGAGCTGTTCCTAGGAACGCCCTTTTTAGTAATAAACAGTGTTTCACAAAGAAAATATACTCAGTGCAAAAGCCATGACTGAAAATCCTAAACAAAAATTTTTTTTTTTTTCTAAACAAAATTTCATCAGAAACTTCATGGAAGGGCACCTGGGCGTTCAGTTGGTTGAGTGCCCAGTTCTTGATTTTGGCGCAGGTCATGATGTCAGGGTCATGAGATGGAGCCCCACATCGGGCTCTGAGCTCAGCACTGAGTCTGCTTAGGATTCTCTCCCTCTCCCTCTTCCTCTCCCCCTCCGCCCCTGCTTGTGAGCATCCGTGTGTGTGTGTGTGTGTGTGTGTGTGTGTGTGTGCTCGCAGGCACATGTTCTCTCTCTCTAAAAGGAAGGAAGGAAGGAACTAACTTAATGGAAATATCACATAACATGGCAAAAAGAATTTAAACTTTAGAATCAGAATGACCTGATTTAAATCCCAACTATCCACCCAGAATATAATTCAGACAAGTTATTGAAAATCTCCGGGGTGCCTGGGTGGCTCAGTTGGTTAAGCGGCTGCCTTCAGCTCAAATCATGATCCCAGGGTCCTGGGATTGAGCCATGCATCAGGCTCCCAGCTCAGTGAGGAGCCTGCTTTTCCCTCCCCCTCTGCCTGCTGCTCCCCCTGCTTGTGCACTCTCGCTCTCTCTCTCTCTGTGTCAAATAAATAAATAAAGTCTTCAAAAAAAAAAAAAAAAGGAAAGAAAATCTCTGACCCTCTGCTTGTTCATTAGTAAAATGAGGATAACAATACCTGCCTCACAGAGTGCTTCTGAAGCTCTGAGTCAATATATGGAAATCATATAGTTACTCTACAAATATTATTAATGATGTCCCTAGGTCAACTTGGAGAAAAGAAGAAATTCAAGGAATTACTACCTGAAATAAATAATAATAAGATCAACCAGTAAAATCTTATTATAAACTTACTATGTGTCTTTCAAAGTTTTAGGTGCTATGGACTATTAAAATTATGGATTTACCACATTATTCAAATAATAAACTCCTGAGGGTCATAGACCAAACCATGAGTACTAGAAAAGGCAGAAATCTTTGTAGGAAAAGGGGTGCCTGGATGGCTCAGTTGGTTAACCATCTGCCTTCAGCTCAGGTCATGATCCCAGGGTCCTGGGATCGAGCCCTGCATTGGGCTCCCTGCTCAGCGGGGAACCTGCTTCTCCCTCTCCCTGTTGCTCCCCCTGCTTGTATTCTCTCTCTCTCTCTCTCTGTCAAATAAATAAAATCTTTAAAAAAGAAAGAGAGAGAGAGAGGCAAGAAGGCAGGAAGGGAGGCGGGGAGAGAGAGAGGAAGATAAACAAAGAGGGAGGGAGGGAGGGAAGGAAGGGGGAAGGAGGGAGAAAGAAAGGGAAGAAAGGTAGGAAGGAAGGAAGGGAAGGAGAGAGAGGGAGGGATAAAGAAAGAGAGAGAGAGAAGAAGAAAGAAAGGGAGAGAGAGAGGAAGGAAGAGAAATAGAGAGAGAAAGAAAAGAAGGAAAGAAAAAAGAAAGGAAAGAAAGAAAAAGAGGCACCAGGAAGAGGGAGATGGGAGTTGAGCCTTAAAGAATGAGCAAACGAGAGACAAAAAAGCAAGGGAGGACAGGAGAGGAAATTAGGAATGTGTGTGTGTGAGAGGGTGGGGGAGAAAAAGAGAGAGAGAGCGAACACCATATAGTGGGTACCCAAATAAGTGCCATTATTGCATTAATTACCTCACAAAGTAAATACATTTAATCATCAGATAAACTCTGCGAGGTATTATCTCCATTTTACAGATAAGGAAACTGAGGTTTACAAAGGTTCATAGAGGTAAGAGACACAGAGCTATCACTGACAAGAGTGAGAATTTGAACCCAGGTCTGTCCACCCCAAAGTTGGGCTTTTCCCATCATCATGATTGTCAAAATAATGATAAACATGATCAGACTGAAATGTGCAGTTCCTAGTGAAGAAGATGTACTTCTATGTTCAGAGGCCTCTGAATATCCATTTTGTAACAAAATCCTAAATTTTCTTGAATTCCAAGATTGAGGTAAGTGTCCCATTAGCTACTCTCTTTAAAATGTAGGAAATTGGCTCTTTTCCCCATGGGCAAAGTTTGCTTAGCAGACCCAAGAACTCCTGAAAAGGCTTCATATTCCCTTTTCACCTACCTCCTAACCCCAATAAGTTCTGTTTCTTACTGAGAGAAGAATTGATTTTCATTGGTATTCACTTGAAGTAGGGAAGGTCACAGCTAGAACACTGGAAACATATTGTCCAAAGAGCACAGTTTGTATCTTGCTTCCAAGAGAAGATCTTTAAAGTTGCCTTGGCTTAGCTGACTTTTCCTCCCCTCCTGCATCCAAGAAACATCCTGGAGGGAGAAAGTCAATTTCAAATCTTCACACTGCAGAGGCTCTGGGGCAGTCAGTTGCAGAATGCAGATCAGCCTGTATCTTCTCTTTTGAGATAAATGGAATCTGGGAAGAGTTTTGAAAGAAAAGTTTTTGAGCCAGCATGTGCCAGTCTGAAAGCCAACTTGACTCTAGTCTTGATCCCCACTGACAGGATATATATATATATATATATATATATATATATATATATATATTTATATATATATATATATTTTTTTTACTTCCAGGATCCTTCTCAAGCTTTATATTTGGTAGGTAAACATTATTAATAAGTCTAGTCGTTAAATAGTTCTCTTTTGCAAAAGTTTGCCCATGACAGATTTGTTTTTAAAATGGTGCATATAAGGAATGAATGGTTCTGCAATTTCCTGACAAAGAAGTCTGTAGAATCTGGAGGCATTGAGATATTCGTAATCACTCAGACACAGAACTATCAAGCACACAGTGGCTTCGTATATCCTTTTCCTAGCATCTCAAATCAACTTTAATTTCCTTTTTTATAAAGTAGATATTTTACATAAAATTGTCTGGAGGAAAAAAAAAAAACTCTACAGAGCAAATGTTAGGCCAGCCTTTCTCTGCTGTGACGTGCTGGCGAGGGTCTTGAATATTCATGCGGAATACTTTGTAAAAATCATATGGAGTGAATATCACTTCTTTTTCCTTTCCCCAACATTTTCCCACTCTGACGAGAATAATCTAAAACTTTGGGCTGTGCACCAACCAGATTACATAATTTGTAAATTTTGATTGCAGTGACTGGCCGAGTTTAAAGCTTACAGGAAATCCTTCTTGAATGAAGATACTGGGGAAGAAAGAAACTCCCCTGACCCACAGCTCCACTCAGGCAGTGAGCAAACAAAAATGATCCAAGAGGTGAACTGCCAAGAGCAATAAGCCAAAGACTCTAAAAGAAGATGGGATGCCTGGGTGGTTCAGTGGGTTAAAGCCTCTTCCTTTGGCTCAGGTCATGATCCCAGGGTCCTGGGATTGAGCCCCGCATTGGGCTCTCTGCTCAGCAGAGGGCCTGCTTCCCTTCCTCTCTCTCCGCCTGCCTCTCTGCCTACTTGTGATTTCTGTCTGCCAAATAAATAAATAAATAATCTTTAAAAAAAGAAGAAGAAGACTAAGCCTCTAGTCTTGAGGTAAATAATACTGTGTACTAGCACCAGTGCCAGGCCTACTGTAGATGTTTGCATGCATTCTCTCATTTAAGCCTTATAATTCATGTACTTCTCATAAATGAGGAAACTGAGTAAGTGGTGGAGGCATGGTTTTCACCCGGCAGTCTTGATCCCAGAGTTTCCATGTTTAGCCACTATGCGAGCTTATCCCTTTCAGTTATTTTCTGGACTGTGAGCCCCAAGAGGTCAAGGACTTGGCCCATCTTGTTCATCTGCATACATCCAAAATCCTAGAACAGTGTATGGCACATATAGTAGGTACCTAATAAATGTTTAATTATTCAATTATATGCTTAAATGATGAAAACATAAATAAATGAGATTCCCAATCCAGTTTGTTCCTTTGGTCTTCAAATTTATTGGAGACAGAAAACAAGACACTACCAGGTGCATGAAAGATATGACCAAATGAAGACTCTCCGTCCCAGTGATTTGTCTGACATGAACCCAGCCTACCGACAACTCTCCCCATCTTTTTAAATATATTTTTCTTCTTTTTCTGTAAATCCTGATTAGCCTCTAATGTGCAATTCCCTAACACCATTCTTTTCCAGCATTAACTATGTGGGATGTGAAAGCAACAGAAAGGAAACAATTTTCTTCTCCACACTTACCCACAGTCTCTCAACATGAGGTCCAAAGTTCAGATGTTGGGCTCTAGCATTTCACAAAATCTCTCTCCTCAAATAGGCTCTTTCCTGCCATGCAAACCTATTTATGCTTTCCCAGTGTCTCTAGTTTCCACCCTGCTGCCTCCCGCTTGTTTTCTGCCCAGCTTCCCTAGGTAAATCCTCTGGCTGAGCTGTGTGTCTGACTTTACTTCACCTTCCTGCCTGGACGCTTCCTTTGTGATCTCTCTTGGTTTGTCCTTGTTAGTCCTTGAGCAGAACTGCCCCATCCAGACCTGGCTCAAGCTCTTGGAACCCCAGGCCCATCCAACTCCTGGTCTCCCTTCCTAGGTCAAGAACTTGGATATATGTATACTGGTCAAAATCACTTGCACGCCCCTTCTTCCCAACAGCACTATTCAATGGAAGTACAGCATTAGGCTTAAGAAATCAGATTCTGGAGCCAGACCAAATTCACATCTCAGTTTAGCCACGTTCTTGCTGTGACCTTGGGCAAGTTATTTTTCTTCTCTATCCTGAGTTTCTCCATTTGTAATAGTAGTAGCTCCATCGTGGTTGTATGGATTAAAGGAACATGTATAAAGCCCTAGAACAGTGCCTGATCCACAGTAGGTTTTCAATAAGTGTGAGCTGTTGCTGCTGTTGCTCTTGTTCAGGTGAAATAAGGTATCGAGAGCATCCAAGGAGATCCTTAGAGTAAGAAAAAGATGTCACAATATGAACACTAAGGGCAATGGAAAGGAGAAGTTCTACCTCTCCTATTTTGCTGGCTGTGCTGTGTGAATAAGGTCAGAGGATACACATAACAACCTCCTTTTCTCCCAGTGATGTTAGCTGTACATTCTCTTAAGTCCTTAAATCCGAAGCCACATATCTAGATTTTTTCTTCAGTCTTTTTGTGACTGTTTTTTCTCTGAGTAAGAAGAAATGTTAAGGGCCCTAGGGAACTAAGTTACTAATTTTCCAAGGCCTCAGTTCACCATAAAATGAGAGGGTCACCTCTACTATCCTATAATGGGCGGGGCTCCCTGACCTCAGCTAACTTCAGCTGAGCCACAGAGAGTAAAGCCTCCAGATTCTCACTGTTCTCACTGCCCTAACAGCAAGGTGTGGCCCTTCACTTTTAATTATACACCAAAAAACACATTGAGGAGGCTATCAGTGGGAAAAGACAGGAAACTAGGGCATAGAGAGTAGAATGAAGATTAAGTAGAAAGAGAAAATCAGAATGTACATAAAACATTGATTCTAAGACATTCAGTTAAAAAAATGTGCCAGAGGGGTGCCTGGGTGATGCAGTCAGTTAGGAGTCCAACTCTTGGTTTTGGCTCAGGTCATGATCTCAGGATTGTGAGATCAAGCCACATGTCGGGCTCTGCACTCAGCACAGTCTGCCTAAGTTTCCCTTCCCTCTTAGTACCTGCCCCTTCCCACCATTCTCTCTCTTTCCCTCTCTCTCAAATAAATAAATAAATCTTTAAAAACAAATATAAAATAAACTTTAAAATGTGGTGGAGAGGAATGCTTGGGTGGCTCAGAGGATTGGGCCTCTGCCTTCGGCTCGGGTCATGATCTCAGGGTCCTGGGATCGAGTCCCTCCTTGGGTTCTCTGCTCAGCGGGGAGCCTGCTTCCCCACCCCCTCTCTCTGCCTGCCTCTCTGCCTACTTGTGATCCCTCTCTGTGTCAAATAAATAAATAAAATCTTTAAAAAAAATGTGGTGGAGATTTGGTATTTACAAAATAGATATTACAGCAGAAGATTGAAAACAACTTACACGTACATCACCAAAGTAGGTTAAACAAATTTTAAACATATTATAATAGCATCATTAAGTGAAATGCTATGCAGCCTTTAAAAATAGGCTCTATGCTTTATAATCCTGTTAAGAAAAGACCTCCAAGGCATATTTCTATGTGAAAAAAACAAGATCAGACCATAAATATCATTCTTTCTCTCTTATACACACACACACATTTACACATGCATAAAGTATTTATGAAAAAATACATGAGAACCAGCCACAGTGGCTGCCTCCTGAAAGAAAGGAAGACAGAAAGAAAAGACTGACTTTTTATTAATGCCCTCTTAAATATTTTGCACTTTGAACCATGTTACTATCTATTAAAGTAAATAAGCCGGTCCAATACTATGCATCAATTATTCTTTGATAAAAAAAAATAAGTGAATAAATGTGAAAGAAAAATTAGCATTTATCATAATCCCCACAGTGGAGAAAATAGAAAGTTATAATATTTGATGGGGCACCTAGGTGGCTCAGTCAGTTAAGCATCTGCCTTTGGCTCAGGTCGTGATCCTAGGGTCCTGAGACAGAGCCCCAGGTTGGCCTCCCTGATCAGTTGGGGAGTTTTCTTCTACCTCTCCTTTTGCCCTTCCATCTGCTTCTGCTCTGTCTCTATCTATCTATCTCTCTCAAATAAATAAGTAAAACCTTTATTAAAATTTATATAATATTTGAGAACACAAAGTATATTATATAGCAAATACATTTAACTTAAAGCAAGCATATGCAATTTCATTGACTTAAAGCAAAAAAAAAAGCTTCATTAATATAATACCTGGGAATTTCCTCAAAATGATACAAGTGGAGAGGAAATGAATGGGATTTTTTTTTTTTAAGATTTTTTATTTATTGGGATGCCTGGGTGGCTCAGTGGGTTAAGTGGCTGCCTTCGGCTCAGGTCATGATCCCAGCGTCCTGGGATCGAGTCCCACATCTGGCTCCTTGCTCAGCAGGGAGCCTGCTTCTCCCTCTGCCTCTGCCTGCCTCTCTGTCTGCCTGTGCTCTCTTTCTCTCTCTCTAACAAATAAATAAATAAAATCTTTTTTTAAAAAAATTCTTATTTATTTATTTGACAGACAGAGATCACAAGTGGGCAGAGAGGCAGGCAGAGAGAGAGGAAGGGAAGCAGGCTCCCTGCTGAGCAGAGAGCCTGATGCGGGGCTCGATCCCAGGACCCTGGGATCATGACCTGAGCCGAAGGCAGAGGCCTTAACCCACTGAGCCACCCAGGCGCCCCATGCATGGGATTTTAGATGAAACCACAATTGACCATGAATTAGTAATTGTTGAAGCTGCTGATAGGTACACAACGTCCCTTATACTTTTATAAAGTATTCAGAGCTTCTGTCTGTTTCCTTAAGTGACTAAAATTTTCCATAATAAAAAGCATTTTTAAATGGCTTCATTAAGAGTCTATAAATAAGTAGACACATTTTTTATAGGGCTCTCAGGTAGACCAAATTGATTTCAGATGTAAAGTCTGTGAGCAGAGACCTAGTAAGCAAAGAATGCATTCTGTCAGTATTTAGCACAAGGAGCGTTGGTTTGAGGGCAGTGGTGAGATTCAGATGATCAGGCTGAGAGTGAAGACCTTGCTGAGGCAGAAGCTGAAAGCATGTGTTGCCCCAGAAATAATCCTTAAGTTGACATTTATCTTACTAAGACTTTATTTTTTAAAGAAGTTCTAGAATCACAGCACGGTTGAGAGGAAGGTACAAACTTTTCCCACATACACCCCGACCCCATCCACATACAGCCTCCTTCCTTATCAACATCCCCCACCGGCACGGTACGTGTATCACAATCAATGAATCTACATTGATGCATCATAATCCCCTGAAGTCCATCGTTCACATGGACTCTTGGTGTCATACATTCCAGGGCTTGGATAAATGCATAATGACATATATCCATCATTATGGTATTACACAGAATACTTTCACTGCCCTAAAAATCCTCTGTGCTCTGACTATTCATCTCCCCTCCAACCCCTAGCAACTACTGATCTTTTTACTGTCTCCATAGTTTTGCCTTTTCCAGAATGTCATATAGTTGGAACCATACAGTATGTAATTGACATCATTTTAAGTGTGACATAAGTAACTTTTTTTAGATCTCTCTTAACCAGGATCGCCATCCCAGTACAGCTTTCAGGTCAAAAACATCGAATAATCCTATTACTTTTAATTGGTTATTTCTCAGAGTTTCCATGTTTTTATCTCCCTTCTGCCTACATTCACATGTAAGATATAAGAATAGAATGATTTTGGGGTCACAGACCTCTACCCCTGGGGCAAATAATACATTATATGTTAATAAAAATAATATAATATATATATATATTTGTTTAAGGTGAGGAGTACATCTTTCTTAAGATTTTTATTTATTTATTTATTTGACACAGAAAGAGTGATCACAAGTAGGTAGAGAGGCAGGCAGAGAGAGAGAGGGCTCAGCAGGGAGCCTGATGTGGGGCTCGATCCCAGGACCCTGGGATCATGACCTGAGCCGAAGGCAGAGGCTTTAACCCACTAAGCCACCCAGGCGCCCCAAAATATATATATATTTAAGAAAGGGAAAAAAAGAATGATTTGGGGGGCACCTGGGTGGCTCAGTCAGTTATGCATCTGGCTCTTGATTTCAGCTCCAGTCATGACCTCAGGGTTGTGAGATCAAGCCCTAGGCCAGGCTCTGTGCTGGGCATGAAGCCTGCTTAAGATTCTCTCTCTCCTTCTCCCTCTGCCACCCCCCCCAAAAAATAAGAAAAAAATTTTTTTAAGTTTTTAAACAATAGAAAGATTTTCTATTTATCTCAATATTTTTATACTTTTAACAAACCCAAATATTCTGATTTTAAGGGAATTTGACAGTTTAAGGACTATGACATAAAAACACTATTCCTCTTTTAAACTCAAGTTACTCAAGAGTTCAACAGAAGCATTTCCCATGTCCAGCTGCCTCAACTTCTCATTACATTGCTGACGAATTCCTGAGAGACCGAGATAGACCATGTGAGCCCATCTAGAGCTTTATGGGACACTGATACTTCCAACACCCAGCACGCCTTGTCAGTAAGTTGAAGCAACAAAGGTGAAGCAACAAAGTCTCAGAGACTGCTGCTAAGCTTTTCAAATTTTCCTCCATGCTTATTGCTATCTAAATGGTGGTTCTTTGACTTTTCCTTTAGAAAAGCACCATTTTCAGCGATAACCTAAGGAGTGCTCTCCTCTGGGAAGAATTAGGCTAATGTATTACAACATTCCATTTACTTGCAAAAAGTTAGAATAGAGTATAGGTCCAAGCAGAATGAAGAAGTTTGTTAAATGTGTTTGGGATGTTTGTTCCTAGGCTACTTCCTCCTGTCCCTGATACTGCCTTTTCCTTTTGTATGTGTTGCAAGAAAGGGCAGTGGACTTGCAGACCCAGCTGCAAGCCCTGGTTTCTTCTACTTCATACTTAATTACTTTGAAACTTTGAGTAACTGAGGATTGATTACTTCATCAATGAACATATGGATAAAAGACCTAACCCACTGACTTCATGTAAGTCTTGAAACTGGACTTGAAAAGTCTTGCTCAATTATCATGTGTTACATGCTGATACAAGCTGGTTTCCTGCTGCTTCAAAGACAGGCTGTCTTCGCCCTTCCCACCTCTCAAACGGCTTAGCCCAGACTAGTTTCCATCTCCACTGTTTCACTGAAGCTGGTAAGGACAAGATCGCTAATGATCTGCATGCTACAAAGATCTATCAGACATTTTCAGTTCTCCTCTTTCTAGACAGCTAGAACTTAAAGCAATAATTGATCACTTCATTGAAAAACTCTTTCTTAAATAGGGGCTCTGTTCTTTCACTCTCCTAGTTTCACAGCTTTCTGGCAACTCCTCAGCGTTCTTTGTTAGCTCATTCTGTTGTTAATTTATAAAAGTTTTCTAATTTCTCAAGATTTTGGTTAAGTAAGAAATTAGCAAAGATGTAGGGTTCATTTTTGTTGTTGTTACTTTCGTACACATAGAGGGAGAACACATTCCCCCTCTCGCTTAACAGAGAAAATTCACAAGTATTTACACTTCTTGAAAAATGAAGATATTAGTTTAGACATTATTTCCAGGGCAACACATTATTTTTTAAAAACTAATGAGATTTATAGACATTTTAAAGGTTAAAGGTTATCTTCACAGAACCTGTCAATATGTGAAGTCCAAGTGCCTTATAGATGCCATTGTTAAAATTACCTGTTGCAAGGAGAATTTTATGATCCAAAACAGAACCTGCTTTTTTGCCAGGTACAAAAGAAGGTGGAATTTTTTTCCTGTGGTCTTAAGATTTCTTGCACCAGCAATTAGAGGAGGCTACAGTTTGAAGGCTAATACCAAAATTCCATTAGTTAACTCAGTTAGTAAAAGAACAATAACTGAAAATGCGGAACTTAAAATTTTGGGGGTGGGGAAGATGGGGTAGGATAGGATTTTTAACAAATGTGAACATATAATGTTTTGCATCACTAAATATTTAAGGCCCTCTGTGTTCATTTCCAGACCCCTGCTAACTTTCAAAATAGAGAAAGTTATTTTTTCTCTATATGCCTTATTGCATGATTGTATCTATTCCTGTGGCCTTCATTAACTTCTTTTTGCAAGGGACCCCCAGAATACATCTCTCACCTGGCTCTTCTCCCAAGTTCCTGATAGGTATTCTATGACTGCTTGCTGGAATCTCCAATTAGAAGATTCACAAGCACCTCAAAATGAATATATCCAAAATAGAACTCTTGATTTTTGGTCCTTATAACCTTTCTGTCTCCTGAATCACTGACATCTAACTAAATGGCACCATCCTGCATCTACCAGTTTTCCAAACCAGAAATCTAAGACTCATCCTTGACTCCTCTTTTCTTCACACTTCTCAACATTTATCCACCTGTCATCAGATTTTATCTGTTCTACTTTTAACCTGTGTCTTGGTTCCATCAGCTTTTCTTCAGCTCTGTGGCCACCACCAAGTCCAGGCCATGATGGTCTCCTGCCTGCACCATTGCAACTGATCTTGTACTTTCATTCTTGCCTCAATCCCTTCCATTCTCCCTACAACCATTAACATGATCCTTTTAGAACCATAAATAAGGACATTTAAGTCCCTTGCTTAAATCTTCTTGATGGTTTTCCCTTCCATTTACGAAATCATCCAACCTCCTTAATGTGTCCTAAGAATCTGCATGCTCTGGTGGCTGTCTATCTCTTTATTCTTTCTAACGTCATTCCATCCCTCTCTCCCTCTCACTGACAGCACTATAGTCACACTAGCTATTCTTCAGTTCCTCTAACACACCAAGTTCTTTCCCGCATCAAAACCTGTAAACACACTAGTCCCTGGAGCACCCTTCTTCTCATCTTTAAACAACTGCCACCATTTCTAACCTCAGCTTGATTATCACCTCTTTAGAGAGGTTTCCTGAAGCATCACCTTTAAGAATAATCTCCCTGTTAACCTTCCTTCATGGTTCCCTATTGTCTTCCCTCATGACATTTATCTTAAATTTTGTTATGTATTTCCCTATTTACTTATTTGCCATTGTCTGACTTATCATAAGACTAAATTGTGTGAAGAGAAAGACCATAACTAGTTCATTCTTCATAACACACCAGCACACAGCACTGGGCCTAGAATAGAGTAGGACTTCCATAATGTCTTCATAAAAATCCTGTTTACAAATGAATTTGCAAGTTTTAGGATTATGCAAAGCAGAAAATACTTGTAAATATTTTCTCTAATTCTTCAATGGCAAAAAGAGAAAAATGTTCAACTGATTTTGTGATCATGGTAATTATTTGACATGACAGGGAAAGTGAAGAGTGAGGGCTGTCCTGTGCAACGTTGGTAGGCTGTTAAACATTATTTCTGGCCTTTATCCACCAAATGCCAGTAGCATTGCCCTCCCTCACCTGGGACATCCAAAAATGTTCTTTCAAATGTTCACCAGAGGGCAATATTGCCAAATGTTCACTAGAGGGCAAAGTCATACCTGATTGAGAACCGCTGACCTACATAATAAATACTCTGCCATTTTATCCCCCCTTCCAAAAAAAATTAAATTAAGAAGTTAATGCACTAAGAGCATTATTTTAAGGTTCAAGATGGTATATAATTAGGAGTAGAAAGGAAAGCAAATCTAGCAAACATACCTAATTAATGCTAAAGTAGACTTTTGGTTTGTAAATACCTGGTTGATCTGCTTTCCTGGATATGAATATATTCACTTTGAAAGATAACAGTAATTATATTCCCATCAAAGTTAACATTAATTGACATCAATATATTGGAAAGACAGTTACACTGAATTTATAAAAATTCTTTGAGGCATGGAATTGTTTTCCCCAGTTTTCAGAAAGCTTTATATCAAATGTTTGTTTTCTAACTATATTAGTATATCAGTAAGACTTCTAAACAAATTAATTTTTTAAGCAATGAATTTATATTTCATAGTTAGCTTTTCCAGCAAGATTTCAGAATTGCACAAGCATTCTAGATTTTAATTCGTCTTTCATAATTCATACAATGTGCATCCTTCTCTGACTTGAGTGGGTATTTCATTCTGAATGTGAATAATTTCCTCATATTTCATGCATCAGCTCATCTTATTTCTTAATCAAATTCATTTGTCTTGTGGACCAGGTGTAGCTTTGGGTTGTTCTAGAGGTAAACCCAACATTGTGTTTAGAAAATACCAAAACATTATCATTAAACTCACATAACCAGGATATGAAAAACATACCCAAGACAGAATAATACCTACCTTCTATAAATTAGTCTTTGCTATGAGGCTGGTGCTGTACTAAATCCTTCACATACTCTATATCACTTGTGTTTTATAACAGCACTTTGAGGTACGGATTATACCCATTTCACAAATGGGGTAAACAAATTAAGTAACTCACCTAAACCATCATATAGTCAAGAAGGGAAACCCAGGTTTCTGGGTTTTCTGGCTTCAAAAACCAAATCATTAACAACCAAATTACATGTCCTGCTTGGTGGAGCTAAGAATGAATCCACACTATATATGGAATATATAATATATAGATATAGATGTATATAGATATAGATAGATATAGATATAGATATAGATATAGATATAGATATAGATATAGATAGATATTTGATGGCCATTCCAGTCATGATACCTGGTCACTGGTTTTTATTAAAAAACATATGAGGCTTGAGAGAAGCCTCATCTTTCATCTTAGAGGAGCCACAAATTGGAGATGATCTGAGTCAAGTAAATTGGTCCCGTATTTGTTAATATATCTTGGATTGAACAAGATAGGACATCTAGGAAGTTGGGAAGGAATGCCACAACTCTTACTGGTCCTCCCAGAATTCAATCTTTAGTTTCTGGCCATGTGGGTTAGGGTAATCAATTATCTTGATGTTCTCAGGACCATCCCCTTTTAGCACTGGAAAACCCTATCTGTGAATGTATTGCTTCTCTCTACCTTCTACCAAATTTTTCTGATGCCAGCTGCCCTTCTGGATCTCCAAACGTGTGTTCATTTTTTGAGGAAATATTAGGACTTTACTATGTGACAAGCGTTATACTCGGTGCAAAGGTATCAAGGCAAAAATAAAATAAAATAAAATCTCCCTACAGGCACTGTCTCCCTGCTGTAACATCCTTTCAAACTGATATCCACCCTTTTAAACACAAGACAGGACTAAGACCTACCACCTGCCATCATACTCTATAAATACCAGGTCCCATCTGCCCAGCTCTTCTTCCTCAGCTAGTTGCTCTAGCAACTGCCTGGTGTCCACCTGCTGTATGTACAAAGGCTAGTCTGTTCACCCACTGATTAAACTCCTCACACTGCACTGACAAAGGTTTCAGTACTCTCTTCTAGATTTAAATCCATCACTTCTTCCTTCAGTGTGACATACATTAGATGACTTTGGGGAATGTGATCGTTTTCTTTACAGTGTGATGATCCTTAACACTCAATTATTCTGTGAAAACCTGGATTAAGTAGTTTCCCAAAAATTGATATATACATTTCTTATGAAAGAAAGCAGGAATGATTGAAAAGAGAAAACAAAAGGAAATGGATTATAAAGGAAGCCAACCTTGCCAAGAGGGGAGATGGAAGTGGCTAAAAGGAAAGGAAATGCCTCAAGAGAACTGGTGAGTTAATGGTGTTTTTTCTCAAGGTCTAGACAATAGATCTTCAAGTGAAACACCAGGAGGAAAGAAAAATGGTTATTAGAGGACCTCCTTTTTAAAAGATAATTGCAATTTCTAGAAATCTTGGTTTCCCATCCTTAGTACTTTTGTTTCTTTGCCCTCTTACTTCTATGTTTGTGCATTTTCGCCATTAAAAGAAATGAAATCGGGCGCCTGGGTGGCTCAGTTGTTTAAGCCACTGCCTTTGGCTCAGGTCATGATCCCAGGGTCCCGGGATTCAGTCTCGCATCAGGCTCCCAGCTCCACAGGGAGTCTGCTTCTCCCTCTGAACTTCTCCCCTCTCATGCTCTCTCTCACTCTCTCTCTCAAATGGATAAATAAAATCTTAAAAAAAAAAAAAAAGAAATCTTGCCATTTGCAGTGATGTGAATGGAACTAGAGGGTATTATGCTAAGCGAAATAAGTCAATCAGAGAAAGACAATTACCATATGATCTCCCTGATATGAGGAATTTGAGAGGCAGAGTGGGAGGTTTGGGGATTAGGGAAGGGAAAAATGAAACGAGATGGAATCGGGAGGAAGACAAACCATAAGAACCTCTTAATCTCACAAAACACTGGACACCTAGAAAGAGGAGCAAAATTTAAAATAAGAATTTAAGAATAACCCTATGAACAGTTACAAAACCCTAGATAGCTTTCTAGATGGAGTGGAACACGTATGGATAAAAAACAGCCATGCACTATCATCTGTAGGAACAGGCTAATTTACAACAAGGTAAAATTTTGGCCAAATCCAGGAAAACTGGACCCAGAATTTTAAAAGGTAAGTTGTAGCCCTAGTTTCACCACTTGCCAGCTCTATGAGACCTTATATGAATATCTCTATACCTGCTATACTCTCTATAAAGCAAGGTTATGTATCCTCTCCATACTGCTATTGTAAGTATAAAATGTAATCCATGTAAAACATAAGCCCAATGCACAGAATGTAATAAGTAGCCTATAAATGTTAACTCTTCATATAACATTAATGATAATAATAGTAATAAGTTCAATCATTAAACTTGTGAAATAATTGAAATTTTGTCCAGGGAGATTTGGGATTTCCCAGAGTAGTTTTGTTTTGTTTTGTTTTAAGCCTGACTAGAAAATTGTTTTTCTCAGAGACTGCCATAATTTTTAGAATCAGAAGGGTTCATTTTTGCCTGAGGCCTATCTCTAGCAAGCAAGAAGAAATTATTGATCCCCAACTTGTTATGCAACCCTGTACTCTTCATAGCAGAGATTAAAAAGACTAAGATATCTTCTCCTTCCTCAAGAGCCTTCTGCTGTAGTTAAGATTGACAGGACTAAGTTATTTAAAACACAGAAAAATGAGAGACAATATCAAGTTGAATCCAAATTATAGAGAATGAATTATAAATGTAATAACATCCCAGGAGAAAAACAGATTAGTATGGGATAGAATGGTTAGGCCAGAGAACAGGCATAAACTAGAACTTGAAGGGTGAGTATTATTTGGAGAGCCATGAAGAAGACATTGTGAGACATGGAAAATTGAATGAGCAGAGAGGCAAAGGCCAGAGGTCGAAGAGACAGCAATCACTGCAGCCTGCTGCCAAGCCTAGGAAGGTTAAAGACTAATCTAAGGAAGCAGGTGCTGGAATAAAAAAAAACATATGTGGCATTGGTTAAGAGTAGGGACTTAGGAGTCACAAAGTTTGGGTTTGGATCATATCTTCATGCTAGCTCTGTGACCTTAGACAATTCCTTTAACATCTCTGATCCTCAGGTTTCTCACCTATAGAATGTGGTTGATAATATCTACTTCGTTGCATTGCCGCAAGATTAAAGACAATACATGAGAAACACTTAGCATAATGCCTGGTACATATTGATAATATAACAAATGCCACTTCTAGTCAGAGTTGTACTAGTCATAAACTGGAGAATCACAGACACTCAGATAGAATGTAGAGATTATTTTATCCAGGCCTCTCATTTAACTGGGAAGATAACTCAGGTCTGGAGAGAGAAGATGATTTCCTTAATCTTTCATTGGATAACTCAGAATCCACTGTTCTGTCCACCTCACCTGTCAGATTCAGCATTCCTACTTCCTTCCTATTCTTCAAAATAACTAGTTGTTGGTGTTCTTGAATATGTTATATTACTGCTAACTTAGGAATCTATTTTAAAGATTTTATTTATTTATTTGTTAGAGAGAGAGAGAGAGAGCGAGCACAGGCAGACAGAGTGGCAGGCAAAGGCAGAGGGAGAAGCAGGCTCCCTGCTGAGCAAGGAGCCCGATGTGGGACTCAATCCCAGGACGCTGGGATCATGACCTGAGCTGAAGGCAGCTGCTTAACCAACTGAGCCACCCAGGCGTCCCAGGAATCTATTTTAAAGGAATGTTGAAAGTTAGCTGAGTGAGGATAGGAGAAAGCCAAATCCTACAAATAGAAGTTTTCAACCCTACAATAACCACTCTACCAAGAGTAGAAGCTGAACAAGGCCACTATGGACCCAACTCATTGGCCTGGTCTTCCTCCAGGCCAAACACTTAACCCATCTTTCTGCTAGAAAAATTCCACTTTGGTCTCATGGAGTTTAAACTAAGTCCCTTAAAAATCTCATGTACATACTGGAGCCTTTTTTAATGCTCTGGAATTTCTCATCCCTGGAAATATATGTAAAGATAATTTCACAAAGCATTTGGTGTGATTCCTAATAAAAACATTCTGAAACGATTCTTTAAGGAGTTGGTAAAGCAAAGGATCAACAAACCATGTTCTTATACTGCCCTCTTCCGGTAGATGGCTGAAAGAGACAGCCTGCATGGTTTCATAAACTACCTCGGTTTCTAGTAAAATCTCTCTTTTGTAATCTCCTTGCCCCAGCCTTGTTGATAGGCAGCTGTAGGTAATTTCCTTGATGGAAATAGTTATCCTGGGTGAGTAACTCCTTAATGTGAAAATGAAGACAGTTTTGGTGCAGTATTCCTCCACTGTCTGCATGCATCAGGCAGGAGCACTGACAACTGGGAAGAAGCAGAATCTGTTTCTTGATTTCTCAGAATAGACGGTGGGAAATTTCCTCAGATACTGAGTTTAGCTAAATCACAGGAGGGTTCCCTTAAACATAAAGTAAGAAGAAGGTACCCACCTGAGCTTTCTTTCTTGACAAGAGGGAAGGAAAGGCTGATTTCTACAATTTTGAGACTAGAGGTCAATTTGTGAAATAAATCCTAGCTTCTGATAGACCTTTCCTCCTGAAACATGATTTTTAAAAGCTTAAGAGAAGACTTAGGCAGGTACAATTCCTCTCTATTCAAACTATTAGCTATGAAAAGATAGGCTACGCCACAGTGATAAATAACCAGGAAACCTCAGCTCCTTAATCCAAAACAGCTTATTTCACACTCACATAGAATCCACATGACCAAAGCACATTACCCTTATCACACTGTATTGTAACTGCCTTTTTATCTGCTTTTCATAGCAGACCATGGGCTATCTTTGATTAAGGACTATGTCTATCTAGTTCTCTGCCGTATTCCCATACTTAGCCCAAACACCTAGTACTTAGTGCTCGAGGAGCATTTGTTGAATAAATGAAAGAATGAATAGATGAATAAATGAAGGACATTATTTCCAGGCACTCTGACTTCTCTTTTAC
Source organism: Taxidea taxus jeffersonii (assembly GCA_003697995.1). Lineage (NCBI taxonomy): Eukaryota > Metazoa > Chordata > Mammalia > Carnivora > Mustelidae > Taxidea > Taxidea taxus. Next base: position 28,459 of record ML101817.1, read on the forward strand.
CCTCTCTATACTTTAGGTGCAGACTGCCTAACAAAGGCCCATTTTAACATTGGGCTATTATTACCTCATTCCTCTAGGCTTCTGCCATGGTACCATGCCCATGTAATTGTACAATCTCTTTTTTTTTTTTTTTAAGATTTTATTTATTTGACAGACAGAGATCACAAGTAGGCAGAGAGTCAGGCAGAGAGAGACAGAACAAGAGAGGAAGGAGGAAGCAGGCTCCCTGCTGAGCAGAGAGCCCCATGCGGGGCTCGATCCCAGGACCCTGAGATCATGACCCGAGCTGAAGGCAGAGGCTTTAACCCACTGAGCCACCCAGGTGCCCCTGTACAATCTCTTTTGAAGGTCTTCTTGGTGAGCCCTTGACAAACTGAGGGTGTGAGTCAACAAGGGCGGGGAGTAAATATTCTTAGCAATTAGGCTTTGTAATACTTGGATTAGGGAGAGGGTGATAGATATAGGACACAGCCCACTGGAGCCCTTAGAAATAAGCTGCTTGGAGAACCACTTAACAAAATGTTGCTAGCACAAAGCAAGAAAAATCAAAAAAGGCAATGCAAGACCCAATGAGAGCCGAGGGAAAAAGTGAGAAAGAAACATATTCCAGTTAGGAGGAAAAAAGAAAATGGCACCTGAAGATATGATTACTCACCAGAACAAAACACATTCATAAGTCCTACCAGCAGAGTGGAAGACTTCAGGAGATCCTTTTCCCTTCCCTCTCCTCTTTTCTTTCTGTACGTCTCCATTTTTACCTGAACTTATATGGTGACCAACTATCTTGAATCCCGTTCCCTAAAGATCTTTTCACTTCTGAGTGTTTTTCAGCAAAGACCCTTTTAACCTTTCTACATGGGTGGATACGAAGCAAGCAGCCATGGTTCTCTATATTCCTAAACTTAGACAAGCAATCTTCCATGTGCTTATTTTTTTATTACTATTTTGCACCTAAGACAAGATGGGGAGTATGGGTGGAATCACAGAAGGTGCTGAGACATAAAAATCCCTGAACCATAAACTTGTAATTTAATAAGAATTGTACCAAGAGGTACTGAGTATGTGGTTTCAGAAAAGGGGCAATTCTATGGATCATGGCCTTATTCTTAGTACTTAGAGATTGAGGACTAGCTTGCAATCTGTACTGAAAAACAGAGCTATTGGCCCCAGTTCCTTCCTTCTTCCTGGCCCCAATGCACTTGATCATGCATCTCCAACATCTCCTATCCCCACCCCACAGTTAGAGGGAGAACTGCACTGTCATTGGGGCTTATATTTGCCTGACCTTTTGCATACTCACATTAGGCAGTGATGACTATTTCTGGACTGCAAAATACTAACTGAAGAACAGATAGATTATATAGTGTGCCTTCTAAGTGGCATGTTGCTATGGTTTCTCACTGAAAGAACAGAATTCTCGCCGTTAGGCCATCCAAAATCTGCAGGATTGCACCAAAATGTTTCTGCAAAGTAATGGACTGTCCTTTGACCACAATTCCATCTATATGATCGAATCCAGTCTCAAATTATCAGGGAACATGATGTGTTTGTGAAATAATGCAGTAGGATTTGCAGGACATTTGGACTAAAACTGAGGCACTGACCTATTTGATAAGGGACATTTCCGATATTTATTATTTATGTCCTTGATGCCAAAAGTTACTGAGGCTGAACCACCTGGGCATGCCAATGGGACCACACAGCACACCTGTGTTTACAGACCTCCAAAACCTTCCCACTGCTCTTAAGATCAAATCCAACCTCTTTCTCTTGGCTTGCTGTTTCTTGTATGTTCAAACCCCAGACTACTCTACCCTCATCTCACTTCATCCCAGTCTTCCCCCGCCCAATTCACAATCTGCTACGTCACCTTCTTTTACTTCATTCAATGCGCTTCCTATAAAGTATCAGTTTTTCCCTGCAAAAGGGTCTTTGTACAAGCTATTTCTTTTGCTTGGAATGCCCTTCCTCCATTCCTGGTCTACCTGAACTTAGACAAATTTTCCAAATCTCGTATTAAATACCACATCCTGGGGCACCTAGATGGCTTAGTCAGTTAAGCACCTGACTTGATTTTGGCTCAAGTCACGATCTCAGGGTCAGGAGATCAAGCCCAATAACAGACTTCACGCTGGGCTTGGAGCCTGCTTAAGATTCTCTCTCAGGGAACGTGGTGGCTCAGTCAGTTAAGCCTCTGCTTCAGCTCAGGTCATGACCCCAGAGTCCTGGGACCAAACCCCACCTTGGGCTCTCCGCTCAGCAGAGGGCCTGCTTCTTCCTCTCCCTCTGCCTGCCTCTCTGCCTGCTCATGCTCTTTCTTCTTCTCTCTCCCTCTCTCTCTCAAATAAATAAAGTCTTTTAAAAAAATTCTCGGGTGCCTGTGTAACTCAGTGGGTTAAGCCTCTGCCTATAGCTCAGGTCATGATCTCCGGGTCCTGGGATCGAGTCCCACATCAGGCTCTCTGCTTGGCAGGGAGCCTGCTTCTTCCTTTCTCTCTCTCCGCCTGCCTCTCTGCCTATTTGTAATTTCTCTCTGTCAAATAAATAAATAAAATCTTTAAAAGAAAATTCTCTCTCTTTGCCCTTCCCCTATCTCAAAAATAAATAAATAAAAACTATATTCTGGGATACCCATCACCCCAATCTATATTAAGTTGCCATTTATACCCTCTGACAGAACCCTGCACTTTCATTTCAGAGCACGTATCAATATTTGAAATTAGTTGTATACTCCTGATTAATATTTATCTCCTCTATTAAAATAAAGCCCTGAAGTCACAAGTTATATCTTTTTGATCTGCTATATTGCTAGAACTTACTATAAAATTAGTAGTAGGCATTAAATATTGAATGAATGAATCAGCCCACTGACTTCAATCCCATTTACTTAGTAATTAGAAGGGACTGAATGTCTATTTTCTCACTTATCCATTGAGCGAGTATTAAAACTGAGGAAAATTCAATGAGGTCTTGCCCTGAGGTAGCTTATGAATACAGTATGGAGAAATATTCCAGGAAAAACAAATGGCTATATACAAATGAAACAGTAACTTGCATGGAACTTTTTTTTTTTTTTTTGCCTCCTGGGAACCTACCAATGATCATGGGTAATTAATGCCCACATGTTGCTGAGTTGTGATAGACACATCTCTGAAGAGCTTGCTAAAAGATAACCAGTCTACTAGTAACGTAACCCTTGGTTCATCACAAACCTCCAACTAGGGTAAAAGAAACCCAGAGGTTCAGTAAGGAAGAGAGAGTACATGAGGGGTATGTGTGGGAATAGAGTACTGTGACACTTATCCTCAAACCACATGAAGGGTCAGCGGTCAGCAAGAGAATCTTTTGGGGAGATTGGTGAACAAAGATTCTTGGGATGCCTGGGTGGCTCAGTCCGTTGAGTATCTGCCTTTGGCTTGAGTCATGATCCCAAGGTCCTAGGATTGAGTCCCACAACAGGCTCCTTGCTCGGTGGGGAGCCTGCTTCTCCCTCTGCCTCTCCCCCTGCTTGTGCACTCTCTCTCTCTCTCTCTCTCTGTCAAATAAATAAATAAGAATCTTAAAAAAAAAAAAAATCCAGAATGTTTGGGCAGAGAGCCAGAGTCATCTTGAAAGGACTTCTGCTTCAAGACAAAGGGAACACCAGGATTGCATTGCCAGTGGCAGGAGCTAAAGGGATGTCAACAGCCTAAGAGAGCCATGCTTGTTCTTCATAGGGTATCAGAAAGGCCCTTACCTGTGTCCCACAATAGGAAGCACCAGAAGGTTACCCTTGTTATGAAAGAAAGCACCAGTAATCAAATTGACCAGCATCAGAGAAGTAATATTTTGCCCTTTCTCTATAAATCTGGTGCACATGCAAGCACATGTGTGCCTGTGTACACACATACACATTCATACGCTCTGTGCTCAACCCTAGAGAAGCCAGAAACAGCAGAGTGAATGGAAGGTCAGGTGAGCAAGCAGAACCAAATAATAAACCATACTGCCCTTTCCCACTGGCAGACCGGGGAATCAAGTTTCAGGCCTGGTGGGGAGGGGGTGGGGAGGGGAAGGATGGATAGAGAGAAAACTTGAACAGGATGAGAGATTAAAGTTTTGATTTAGCTTTTACTAGAATTCACAATTCCTGATAATGAGACTGTTTAAATACCTGAAAGTATGTGACATTTGCTGAAGGTACCTTCTGAGCTGGAGAAAGTAATCCAGAGTCTAGTTGAAGGCAGTGCTTGGAAAATAATAATGCCTGATTGCTGATTCTAACTTCTGAAGTCCAGTCTGTCTAATAAACCAACCACATAAAATCAAAAATTATAAGTTCAATTGGAAGAGTAAAAATAAAGTACAATAGGCTATCTAAGTTGATGTAATCAACTAAAACCCTTCTCTGCTTGGGAAGTACTTAACTTAGCAACCAATGTTCTAGGAATATTAGAAATAATGGAATCACACTTGTACCTATTACATATGTAAAATGTATTCATATTTTTCTCTTCCTTCAGCAGAAATTATTCATGAAAATGATAAATTTCTCATCAACTCCCAGGAAAATTGTGCATCCTGCAACTGAATAATTCAATAATTTTTGTGAATGTAAAATGACAATATATTACATCTGAATATGTTGTCCTATGCAAAGAACTTCAATGACAAATGTCTCTCACTCAGTCATAACCACCCAGGGTAATTGGCAGAGAAAATGTTACAGGACTTCCATTTTATAAGTAAGGAATGTGAGAACAAAACAGGATCTGCAAATTATGACCCACTACCTATTTTTGTATGGCCCATGAGCTAAAAATGGCTTTTACATTTTTAATTCACTGAAAAAATCAAAAGACAAATAATATTTCATGACACATGAAAATGACATGTAATTCAAATTCCACCATTTATGAAGTTTTTTGAAACACAACCAATGTCCTTCATTTACATATTATTTATAGCTACTTCCATACTGTAGAAATAGTAATGAGTAGTTGTGACAAAGACTGTGTAGCTGACAAAGCTTAAGATATTTAGCATTTTCCCATTAAGAAAATATTTCCTGGGGCACCTAGGTGGCTCAGTTGGTTAAGCACTGCCTTTGGCTCAGGTCTTGATCCTGGAGTCCCAGGACTGAGTCCCTCATTGGGCTCCCTACTCAGTGAGGAGTCTGCTTCTCCCTCTGACCCTATCCCCTCCTGTGTACTCTATCTCTCACTTTCTTTCCCTCAAATAAATAAATAAGATCTTAAAAAAGAAAAAAAGAAAGAAAGAAAATATTTCCTGATCCCTGCTCTAAGAGCTCAAATGACATCTCATTTCTTTTTATGAGTTTTATGAACTTCCATTTTCCAGAAGAAAATTTGGTGGCCCAATAGAAGGGGGAAATAAGAACATATAAACACTACCAATATATATAAGAGATATGATGAAATGATTTATGTTCTGACTCAGTCGTTTTAGGACTGTTTCTTCTGGAAAATGGAAGTTCATAAAACTCATAAAACCTTTGTTTAGAATGCCCTTCCCCCTTTTTTGGCCTGCCCTGACTCTTACAAATCCTCCAGGTCTTAGATTAAGTACCACATCCTGACACACTGACCATCCTAATTCAAACCGAGTTTCCTTTTATACCCCCTGACAGGACTTTGCACATTCTCTTCAGACCACTCATCAAAAGAGTCTTATGAACTGGGCAGGATCTTAAAAATCACACAATCCAGAAGCCAGCAAACTTTCTCCAAAGGACCATATATTCAATATTTTAGGCTTTTGAAAGCCATACAATCTCTACAGCAATTTCTCAAGTCTGCCATTATAACACAAATCCTCTATAGACAACACCTAATGAGGCAGCATGGTTGTGTTCCAATTAAACTTTATTTAGAGTAGACAGCAGGCTGAATTTGGCCAGTGAGTTGCCATTTGCCAACCCCTGATATAGCTCATACCTTCAACTTAGTTTCATTGGATTTTTCATGCCTTGGAATTTATCACAGAACCTGACTTACAGCAGACTTGCACTTGATAAATTCTTGAAGAATAAATAAATAAAGCAAGAAAGAAGGAAGGAAGAGAAGAATACAGGGACACAAGCAAATATACTCATTTTTTGGAAATGGTTCAAAATATATTTAGGGAAATAAGCTACACACAAGTGAAAATACCTCATGGTACAAAGCCATGTGTCCAGAGTGGCCCAGATACTGTGGGCCATCTCAGCTCCTAAGAAGGAGACATAGGTAATATAGGATTTGACTGAGTATTGAAATTTATTGCTTGTCTTGGGGGTACTTTGGAGGCAGTGGCATTAATTAAATTTGTACAAAGAGGATCATTACATACACATAAAAACTCACTATTTTTTTTAATTTATTTATTTGACAGACATAGATCACAAGGAGGCAGAGAGGCAGGCAGAGAGAGAGGAGGAAGCAGGCTTCCCGCTGAGCAGAGAGCCCGATGCGGGGCTCAATCCCAGGACCCTGGGATCATGACCTGGGCAGAAGACAGAGGCTTTAACCCACTGAGCCACCCAGATGCCTAGGAACTCACTATTTTTATTTGCTTTATTTTAATTCCAGTATATTTAACAAGCAGTATTATATTAGTTTCAGGTGTATAATACAGTAATTCAACAATTCAAAATTTTTTCAGTGCTTATCACAGTAAGTATAGTCTTTAATCCCCTTCACCTATTTCACCCATCCCCCATCCACCTCATCAGTTTGTTCTCTATAGTTAAGATCTATTTTGTGCTTTGTCTCTTTTTTTCTTTGTTCAAAAAACTATTTTTTTCAGAAGACAAAAATCTTTTTTGTAGAATAAGAAGCCCTTGAGGGATACCTGGGTTGTTCAATCAGTTAAGTGTCCAACTCCTGATTTCGGCTCAGGTCATTGTCTCAGGGATTTAAGGTGTAGCCCCAATATAGGCTCCGTGCTCAGTGGGGAGTCTGCTTGAGATTCTCTCTCTCCCTCTCCCTCTGCTCCTCCCCATTGCTTTCTCTCAAATAAATAAATAAATCTTAAAAAAAAAAAAAAAGAAACCCTTAAGTGGTATATATAATCATTTTCGTTCTAGGATTTGAGTAATTAGATTTTCATAACACATGGCATAGTTTTGTTTGAAGCAATAGAATCCCAAACAAGGAATTTCCTGAGTCCAATGGTTTTCAAATTTTAGGGTACTCAAGAATCATCTAGCAAGATTTTAAGCAAACAGATTCCTGGGTCCCACCTTCAACCTTCTGAACCAGAATCTCTGGGTTACAACTAGGGAATATGCATCTTAAAAATTTCTCCTTCATGTAAATCTCTTGCAGGTAGTCTGTAGAAAAACTGCATTAGGCTTTTGTTGTCATGTAAATTGAACTTTTGCATTAATAGTAAAGATGTTATGATTTCATGGGAAAAACATTTTTTAGAAGACAGTAAATGGCAATATGTCAAAGTCCATTGTTTTCTTGCTAATTTTTTCCAAGTATCTTCCAGATACTGATGACCCTCCAAGATTTCAAACTTTGCCTTCAATTGACAATACATTAATTTAAAGGAGGGCTATGTGTTATTTAACATCACTTGCCTTCTTTCTTAGATTTCTCAATGCATTAACTATACCTCTAAAAATTAGATAGCTTATACATTCACCAATTATCCTATGAAGTCATAGAATGATTGTGTGTTGTTTTATTTTTAAGCCATTTTTATAATCTTGCAAAATCAAACTGTTCTTTAAATAGGTACAGTGTCATGAATTCAGAGTATCTTTTATTGATATCTGATACCCCAAGTTGGTGAGAGGCTCCAGAGAACATCATTACCGATGAATGCATACTAGGCACTAATGAAGTACAGTATTTAAGAACTTAAATTTTTCATTCTCCCTAGTGTCAAGGAAAATGCTCCCTCCAGAAAGACATTTTCAACCATCAGTCTGGCAAGGCTTCATAACTAAACTATATTATTATCATGTGTGAAGTCAAAATATGCTTGTGCAGATGCTCATGAGCAAAATCCTATTTCCTTTGTCCCTCGTAGAAAGAACCAGTTCTTCATGCTTTAATGTGAAAAGATCTGGAGCCATAATGAGAAAAGCTAATTAACTGAGCACTTACTATGTACCAAACATCTTAAATATCAGTAACAATTTGTCATTGTGACAGCCTGTGATGGAGGTTCCATTATCATCTCATTTTGTGGATGAGAAAACTGGAGATTAACTGCCCAAGGCCACATAGTTATTAAATAACAGAGATGAGATTTGGACTTGAGATCATCTGACTCTGAGCACTGTGCCACATTATTTCCCCAAAACTATGAGATTCTGGTGAACTGGAATGAGCATCAGGCTGAGATCCAAGAGATAAACGTTCTTGTCTCAGCTGTGACACTAAGTACTGGCTAGTTTTGACCATGATATTTCCCCTCTTTGGGTTTCCATTTCCTCTTTTACAAAAAGTGGTGATTGGACTACTAGATGAATAATAAAATTGCTTCCAACACTAATATACCAGGATTTAAGAGTAGCCACTTTGCACAAAAAAGGAGGCCTAGAAAGACAATGGGAGCCATCTGGATGTGAAAATGATGAATGGCAAAAACTGTTGGAGCAGATAGTCTCAGATTAGCATTCAGTGCCACAGGGTCCACACACCACATTGCCAGTCTCCTGCAAATTGCCTGCAGCTGCACTGATCTAGAGGCCATTTAGAGTGCGGAACCCTTCACAGATTGTTCAAGGAGTTGGTCTTGGGCTTCCCAGGAACCCATCTAGTCCCATAAAATTACATGTCTTGTGATTTTGCCAACTCTGCTATTAGAGGTGGAACAAAGTTTCTGTTTGTTTGCTTGCTTGTTTGTTTGTTTTGAACTCAATTATCACTTCATTTTAAATAGAAAAGATGCCTTTGCAGATTCTTTCTTGAGTAGCTGATTGTGGAGGATTTTCACATTGGATAAAAAAATGAAAACCTTCTAAAGAAAGAACCATGAGAGAAAAGCCACAATGTTCTCATGAGCCACAGGCCTGTTTGCACTTTTAAAGGGGTGTGTTTCCAACACTCATGCCCCGATCCATAATGCTTTCCTCAAGATTCTTACAGATACTTAGGAATTTATTATTACTATACATTCATATATGGAGATCCTAAGGAAATCTCATTCTCACTCATTCTAACCTCCTACTGGCTCATTTTCTCTCTGTCCTATGTTAACTGTTAAGTTTCCCAACATATGATTCTTGCAAAGTAGTGTTGAAGATGACAAAGGAGGGTTCCATGACGGCATACAGAGCAGACCAAACAGTTCTAATTCTAATAGCACACATTCCCGTTCTTAATATTTTCAAAGCCATCTTCGCCACTGGGAATTTTTCAATGGCTATATTTTGTCTCAAAATCCTAGCCTCAATTATCATGTTCTTTGACCCTTTCCCTGAGTCCCTGGCTCCTGAAATCCTTGAGATATCCTCTCAAAACTCAAATGTCTGTCATATTCTTTTTTTTTTAAGATTTTATTTATTTATTTGAGAGAGACCATGATCAGGGAGAGGAGGTGGAGGGAGAAGGAGACTGAGAAACAGATTCCCCACTGAGCAGGGAACCCGGTACAGGGCCAGGACCGGGGATCATGACCTGAGCCAAAAAGCAGACACTTAATAGACTGAGCCACCCAGGCGCCCCTGCCTGTCATACTCTTGTGCAGAAACATTGGCTATTTATACTACCCTCTCCTTCCAAACTGTGTCCAGAGCTTATTTCCTCATAATCCCAAAGAACTCTGCCACTAGCATGCTAATTTACAGAAAAACATCTGGGATGTCATTTGATATTACCCAATCTTGGTACAAATATATTACTTAAATGTAAATGGGGCTCCATATAGTCCAGTCTCACACAGTGTATTACTCAAAAAAATAGTAATTCTGATCCTAAGTATTCAAAAATATTCCTTAAAAAAAAAAAAACTCAGGGTGCTTGGGTGGCTTAGTCATTAAGCATCTGCCTTCAGCTCAGGTCAGCAGGAAGCCTCCTTCTCTCTCTCCCACTCCCCCTGTTTGTGTTCCCTCTCTCACTGTGTCTCTCTCTGTCAAATAAATAAATAAAATCTTTAAAAAAAAACTTACCACATCATTTCTTAAAATCCTTGTCCCAGTTCTCTACACCTCAACTTTCATGTTAACTGCCCAAAATTGTTCTCCCCAACTGATGATTATGAGAAGGGAGGTGGGTGGGGGAGATGGGTGAAATAGGTGGTGGGGATTAAGGAGTTCACTTGTCACAATGAGCCCTGGGCAATGTATGGAATTGCTGAATTACTATATTGTACATCTGAAACTAATATAACACTATATGTTCACTATACTGGAATTAAAATAAAAAACAAAAAAAAAGATTCTCCCCATTCTTCATTCTTCACTTTCTGAAAGAAAGTTTTTAAAAAATTACCATTTAGGTAATTTCACAGATAGGAATATCTGTGAAAATTCCCATTTTCACAGATACTCCTATTTTCTTGTTCCCCTCCCAGACCCTCTTTGAGCCAGCATTTTTGCTTTACATATTTTAATTTTGCATTACCTCCCAGCCCTTTTGGAAACATCCCCCTTCAGTCCCCTGATTGACTGATCTGATCCTCAGAACAGGTTATGGGAGAACTAAGAGTGTGGGCAGGAAAAACTTATCAGATCCAGGTACTGGGAAATAAAGCAAAATGATACTCAAACATAAGTAAAAATTTTTGAATGAATGGAAACAAGACAACAAGTGAACTGAATCTAATCTTGCAGTGACAGCTATCATACTTCTAGTTCGTAAGACTTAAAAAATACAATGTGCCAGAAACAAATTAAAGTTCTATTTGACATAATAAAATAAAAGACATGACTGAAAAGAGGTTTAACTTGAGAACTGTACCTGAAAAATGACAACTGTGAATTGACTTGATGAAACAACAACTATCAAAGGGAACCAAAAACAACTATTTGCTACAAAGGCAAGAGAATAGTATGACAGTGTATTTGTAGCTTTAGGCAATATTCAGACAACAGAACAAAACAGACCCAGTATTCAAAAACCCAGTCCAACTGAGAGTTGACAGCAGAATGCAAATGTAAGAGAGCTCTTAAATCAGGTAAGGCTCATTGACGGTAGAAACAGAAAAGTTTCTGACTAACTTAATCAAAATGGGACATTATAGTAGTCCCCCTTATCTTCAAGAGCTATATTCAAAGACCTCCAGTGGGGGCACCTGGGGGGTGCAGTCGTTTATAGTCCAACTCTTGGTTTCAGCTCAGGTGTGATATCAGGGTTGTGATATCTGGGTCCTGAGATTGAGCCCCATGTGGAGCCCTGTGTCCAAGCCAAGCCTCATGCTCCAAGTCTGTTACGTTTCTCCCTCTCCTTCTGCCCCTTCCCCGCACCCCTGCCACCCCTGCCACCCCTGCCAGTGTGCAACGCGCATGCTCTCTCTCTCTAAGATAAATAAATAAATCCTTAAAAAAAAAAGAAAAAACAAAGACCCAATACCCCAGTGATGTCTGAAACCACAGATAGTGCTAAACCCTATATATACTATGTTTTTCCCTATACACACATCTGTGATAAAGTTTAATTTATAAATTAGGTACAGTAACAGATTAACAATGATTAATAGTAAATAAAACAATAATAACAATTTGGTGTAACAAAAGTTATATGACTGTTATCCCCCCCCAAAATATTTTATTGTGCTGCACTCACCCTTTTCCTTCTTGCAATGATGTCAGATGAGAAAACCCCTATGTGATCAGACGAAGTGAGGTGAATGATGGCCGATGTTGTGACTTAACATTAGGCTACTACTCACCTTCTAACAATACATCACAAGGGGAATCATCTGCCTCTGGGCCACAGTTGACCATGGTAGCTGAAACCACAGAAGGTGAAACTGCGTATTAGGGGGGAAGCTACTATACTGTATTATAAAAATATGAAGGAATACATAGAATGGAGAGGAAGGTTTAAATCTGGACATCTATCTCCTCTACTAGAAATGCTTTAATTTCTTTTAAGTATAATTAAGACCAAAACCAAACCATTAATATTACCTATACACCATGCATGGCCTGGCCCCTTCCTGTCTCTCCAGCAGTTTATTCTCTCCCTTCATCTATAGGTTCCAGTGAGACCTCCTCATTTTCTTCGACTATTGTCTTCTAGCCACAGACCTTTACACATACTCTTCCCACTTTCTAGATGCTTCCTTCCACACACCTATCCTTCAGTTATTTCTCATGTACTCATCCTACAGACAAAAGCTCAAAATACACTTCTCAAGTGAGTTTGGTGATGGATATATACATAAAATTTTAAATAAAAAATATTATTAACTACCTCAGGAAATAAAAAAACTTTGTGAGAGAAAGGAAGAGTAAGTATTATATACCAAATGACTAAAGCACAAATACATTTACAGACAGCAATCCCAGTGCTAAACTCTGAGTTTTCTAGCCCAAGTTATGACAGAACTCTAATGAGTGAGTGAAGGATCAAGAGAATGATTACATATGTGAAGAGGAAGGGGTGAGGGACGCCTGGGTGGCTCAGTTGGTTAAGCGGCTGCCTTCGGCTCAGGTCATGATCCCAGCGTCCTGGGATCGAGTCCCACATCGGGCTCCTTGTTCAGCAGGGAGTCTGCTTCTCCCTCTGCCTCTGCCTGCCACTCTGTCTGCCTGTGCTCGCTCCTGTGCGCTCTCTCTCTGACAAATAAATAAATAAAATCTTTAAAAAAAAAAAAGAGGAAGGGGTGAAAGAGAGCCAAATCTTTATCATCCATTACAGAAAGGCCACCAAAAAATGCCTATAAGTGAAAAATAAGACATAACACAAAAAGGCTGTTATTTAGAATTTTGAAGATAACTACCAAAAGAAATAGCTGGAAGGGTTCAAAGTATTTGCCTCTGGAGGACTGGGAACAGGGGAAGCAGAAAATAGGGCTGGGAGGTGACTACTGACTTTAAAATAAGTCTTGAGAAATTATTTGACTCTTAAAGCCAGATATACATACAACTTTAACTTTTAAATGAAAATATTTTTAAAAAGCAGTAAATAGGGTGCCTGGGTGGCTCAGCGGGTTAAAGCCTCTGCTTTTGGCTCAGGTCATGATCCCAGGATCCTGGGATCGAGTCCTGCATCAGGCTCTCTGTTCAGTGGGGAGCCTGCTTCCCTTCCTCTCTCTCTGCCTGCCTCTCTGCCTACTTGTGATCTCCGTCTGTCAAATAGATAAATAAAAAACCTTTAAAAAAAAAAAAGGTTTAATTTTTTTAAAAAGCAGTAAGTATTGCTAAAGGAAAACTAAATATGAACAATACAATAAGAGTAAAACTAATGTGCTGTAGGAATTTGTGAATCTCCTAAAGCTGGGCCACCAATTTGACCTTCTCTAGTAATGTACTTTTTGAAAGAAACTTCAGCCAAAAATCTTGTCTCTTAATCTTAGGAAACCAACTGAGGATTGCTGGAGGGTAGGGGGTATGGGGGGAGAAGATGGCAGGGTGATGAATATTGGGGAGGATGTGTGTTGTGGTGAGCGCTGGGTGTTGTGTAAGACTGATGAATCACAGACCTATACCCCTGAAACAAATAATACATATGTTAATAATTTTTAAAAAAACTTGTTCTCAGAAAAATAGAAATCTCAATGATTACAATTAGCACATTCTGTCTAAAAAGGCAGCCTCAATTAAAACTGTGCATTGGAAAGTTACTGATAGAGTTCCCAGAAGTGTTAGGTTTCTGCGAAAGGCCTATCTAGAAGAATTCCTTTCCCCAAAATGCATCAGGACCATCAGTGACATTTCTTTTTTTTTTTTAAGATTTTATTTATTTATTTGACAGAGAGAGAGAAGTCACAAATAGGCAGAGAGGCAGGCAGAGAGAGAGAGGGAAGCAGGCTCCCCACTGAGCAGAGAGCCCGATGCAGGGCTGGATCCCAGGACCCCGAGACCATGACCTGAGCCGAAGTCAGAGGCTTAACCCACTGAGCCACCCAGGCACCCTGACATTTATTTTTAAATAAAAAAATGTTTGATGATCAATGTATGTTAAAAAAGCAATTATTTCTGATATAGTAAATAATAAGAAGGTCATGTTCTGTACAGAAAACACATAAGCTTGAGAATTAGGAGAAATGAGCTTTGGACCTGTCCTAACACAATAGTCATGGGCTAGATGAGGTACTTAGTATCTGCAACGTTGCTGTCCAAATTGAGATGTCTGTAAATGTAAAATACGTAAGTGGCTACTAAAACATTTAAAATCACATGGGTAGTTTGCACATTTCTGTTGGACAATTCTGTTTTAGTCTTGGCTCTTTATTTAGTGGTTGCATGGTGGCAATATTATTGCAACTCACTTACCTTCATTGGGCTTCAATTTTAAATGTGGAATGGGAGTTAAAGAGATGTCCTCTAAAGTCCCTTCTAATCCTAAAGTGTGATAGAGATTAATGAATTCTGGACTTGAAAAGCCAGTGGATGGTTCCTTCAAATGGCTCCCCCAACATGCTGAGGGTCCCTCCTTGCCGCACCAACCCCATCCAGACATCTCTACCAAATACAGCCTTCACTAGTCACTGATATAAGTCCTGTCTGAAGAGCTTTGCAATTATTTTATCACACCCTAACCCCTGCAGGAGGAAATCAGTGTTATTAACCTGTTTGTCAGATGAGGAAACTGGTTTCAAAAGGTTAGGTGGCTTGGGAAAGGCTCAGAAGCAGCATGTGAAGGAGTCATGATTCACATTCCTCTGAATCCAACACCCAATGTGTGTTGTATGTGTGCTCTGCCCCCCTTTAGAGAGACCAAACTGGTTTTCCTTTGGTACCTAAAGGATAGCCTCAACTCTTTGAATCAGTACACCTCTCCTGTTTATTTTCCATCCCCACATCCTCAGCTCCTGAAAAGGATGATTAATGAACAGTTTGCACCACAATATTCTGCAGTTCTGTGTCACTTGTTTTAAAATGAGTATTTTACTTTAAGCTATGCCTATAAAATAATGGGAAGCAGTTGATCATTTAAGAGTAAATATCTCAAAAGACAAACCCATGACTATTGTCCACTTCAGATAAATAATTTGAATAGTTATTCCAACATTGTTCTTAATGAAAAAAAAAAAAAGAAATTTAACCTCTCTTTATAAATTGTCTTGGGAGCCTATAATACATTTCTTTGAATGGCTATGGCACAAATTTTCTCTTTTTCTTTATGTATTGTTTTTGTCATACAGAGAATAAGATATCAAAAGGACTCAAGAGTCAAGCTAAAGAAACTCCTAGTGGCCTAAGAAGGAACAATTTGGACATGAAATAATAATAATGACTCAAATATAGTCATAATAATAATATGACTCAAATATAGCAAACATTTGAAAAACCATACTGAAAAAAAGAACTCATTTATCAACACCAGAAATCGCTATGTCACCAACTGATACTCTAAAAATTGACAAATTAAGGGAATAAATCAAGCATTTAGCCCAACTTTCCTATATGAACTATATTTCAAAAAAGCTAATAGCTGCTGAGGAAAAATCCTCTATCGAACATTTTTAGCTAATAAATGCAAAAAGAATGATAAAATTAGAAAATCACTGTTTGCAACCCCTAATAATATAATGGGTCAGGTCAGGGCAATTATCAGCACAGATGCTAAAACCATTAGGTGAAATTTGGTGAAAAACCTTATAAGGAAGAGATCAGACTAATACTATCTGAAAGCAGAACATTCAAAATTATGTATCTTTTCACATGATGTAATAAAGAATACAAAACACTTGCTAAAAAATTTTTTTAACTTAAAAAAACCTAACTCTAATCCACCAACCAGTTCTAACTTCCTATTTTTTTAAAGATTTTATTTATTCTTTTGAGAGAATAAGAGCATGAACTGGGGATGGGGTCTGGGGGTGGGGGCAGAGGAGAGAAACAAGCCATCTCCCTGCCAAGTGGGTAACCTGACACAGGCTCAATCCCAGGATCCTGAGATCATGACCTGAGCCAAATCCAAATGCTCAAACGACCAAGCCCTCAAGTGTCCCCTAACTTCCTATTTACAAGAAATATGGTGGTTAGAGAAAAAGTTAAACAACAAAAGAAACCAATTAACCACATCCAGAATCCTGCACATTCTGCAGGACAATTAACTTCATTTACTCAATAAATAGGTAGCATTCTGGGGCACCTGGGTGGCTCAGTGGTTGGGCCTCTGCCTTCCACTCCAGTCATGGTCTCAGGGTCCTGGGATCGAGCCCTGCACTGGGCTCTCTGCTCGGCAGGGAGCCTGCTTCCCCATTCTCTCTCTGCCTGCCTCTCTGCCTACTTGTGATCTCTCTCTCTCTCTGTGTCAAATAAATAAATAAAAATCTTTTAAAAATAAATAAATAAGTAAATAGGTAGCATTCTTTAACAAAGAAAAAGAGAGAGAAACCAGTATAGGTTAAAAGAGTTAAGAATGTAAAACTCAAATACATGGGAGTCTGGGTGGCTCAGTCAGATAAGCCTCCAACTCTTGATTTTGGCTCAGGTCAATATTTTCTGGGTGGTGAGATTGAGCACCACATTGGACTCCACCGGCAGTGGGGAGTCTCTCCCTCTCCCCTTCCATTTGCACATGCTCGCTTGCTCTCTCTCTCTCTCTCTCTCTCTCTCCCTCGTGTCTCTCAAATAAATAAATAAATCTTTAAAAAAGAAGAAGAAGAAGAAAAGTATACCTGTGTGGCTCAGTCAGTTAAGCCCCACATCCTGCTCACGGGGATCCTGCTTCTCCCTCTGCCTCTGCCTGCCACTCCTTTGCTATACTCTCTCTCTCTCTTTCTCTGTCTGTCAAGTAAATAAATGAACAAAATCTTAAAAAAAAAAAAAAAAAAAGACTATAAAAACCAAATACAGGGCACCTGGGTGGCTCAGTGGGTTAAAGCCTCTGCCTTTGACTCAGGTCATGATCCCAGGGTCCTGGGATGGAGCCGCGCATCAGGCTCTCTGCTTGGCGGGGAGCCTGCTTCTTCCTCTCTCTCTTTGCCTGCCTCTCTGCCTACTTGTGATCTCTGTCTGTCAAATAAATAAATAAATAATCTTTAAAAAAAAAAAAGAAATTGTTAATATTGTTAGGTATGATAATGGCATTGTGATTGTTTAAAAAATATGCCCTTGTATATCAGGGATGCATAATAAACTAATAACTAAAGTTATCAGACATGAGGGCACCTGGATGGCTCAGTCTGTTAAGTGTGTGCCTTGGGCTCAGGTCATGATCTTAGAGTCCTGGGATCAAGTTCTGGCATGGGGCTCCCTGTTCAGTGTGGAGTCTGCTTCTCCCTCTCACTCTGAACCTCCCCCTGTTCGTGTTCTTTCTCTCTGTCAAATAAAGAGATAAAATCTTTTTTAAAAAAGAGTTATCAGACATGATATTTAGGATTTACTTTAAAGGGTGAAATACACCAGCAAAAACCAACTCCATTGCCACAGACAGTAGTAACCGTAGTAATAGGGATGGGAAATAAAATATGGCTTAAAAATGGCTAACAAGGGATGCCTGAGTGGCTCAGTTGGTTAAGCAGCTGCCTTCGGCTCGGGTCATGATCCCAGCGTCCTGGGATCGGGTCCCACATCGGGCTCCTTGCTCGGCAGGGAGCCTGCTTCTCCCTTGCCTCTGCCTGCCACTCTGTCTGCCTGTGCTCGCTCTCTCTCTCTCTCTCTCTCTAACAAATAAATAAATAAAATCTTTAAAAAACAAATTTTAAAAAATGGCTAACAAAATGTTTTATAATATGAAAACTGGATGATAGGTACATTAGGATTCATTGTGGTTTTCTTTCTATATATGTTTGAAATTTTCCATAATAATATCTTAAGTTTCAAATTTTTGGAAGCAAGTCTTATGAGTGAGGTGTTGATTAAGATAATGGGGAGTCTGCTTGAGATTGTTACTGCTTGTTACTTGAGATTGGAGTCTGCTTGTTACTCCATTTTGGTTGAAAATTACGTTTCTATCATAATGAGTGGTTTTCTTGTGTGTTTCTGAAGACAGTTTCAAAAGAGAACTGGGCTTTGATTACCATTCTGGGTAACCTTGGCCACCAGGCCTCCACACACTTTGCTTTCCTTAACAGTCAGCAAGAAGTTCATTTGACCACTAAGGTCTTTTCTAATGCCATTCTAGAGTTGTTTTGCTTTATAATAGAATAATTGGATAAGGGAATGGTTTTTTAATGCAATAATAATTACTTTATAATAAGTATTCTCTTTTAAATAGTTTAAAAAACAGCTTTATTACCTATAATAACTATATTTAATATTTGACCACAGTAATTACACAAAGTCAGACATGTTTAAAAGCAACCAGTTCTATGAATAATATCTTATGAGAAAACTACATTAATTTGTACTTTTCCAGTAAGAGCAAACCCATCACCCTGAGAAATTCTTACCTGCTTATAATAATCTAATTCAGTTGGTCTACATGGCTCAGATCATCAGATAAAAGCTTAATCTACCATAACAAATAGACTGGTTGCCCCATCAACAGAGCTAAGGTTCTCCCAAACAGTAATCTGATACTGTATAGATTAAAAGAAAAAACTTTCAGGTTTCACATTCCTCAAACAGTTGTGCTAACCTTGTGAATCAAATATTACCAACTGAAATAGCCCCCACACCCCCACCTGCAGTACACATAGAGATGAAGTGAGGCCAGCAGGATAATGCACTGTGGGTTTTGGTTTTTTTGTTTTTGTTTCTGTTTTCTGATTTTTCATACTCAGTCATTTTTTCCACAACTCCATTCTATACTCTTCCAGTTCCTTGAAACATTTCCAATTAAGATCAAACAAACCACCGTTCAAAATATTTCTATACCTTTCTTTTGATAATTTTAATTTAATTGCTAAATTGCCACCATTTGATTTGATTCTTAAATTATTTTTTATAAGACAGATTTTTCAAATCCAACATTGTCCTGCTTTACTTAAGCTCATTTTAAAGCTCCAACTCACTCACTGTTTCTCAACAAGGGAGGAAATATAATTTGCAATCAGTAAAATAATTAAATATTTGTATCAGAACATGGTAGATATAATTAACTGCAACCCTAATTAGGTTTAAATCTGAAATATTTGAGTGATGGCTGATTACCTTTAAAAACAACATTGCAATTATTTGCCTTTATTACTCAATATGAGTACTTTTTTTCTTAATTGCAAATAATGAAGCAACTTGTCAATAATTTCAGGTTAAAAGATGTCAGATCTAGGAGAGCGGAATTTGATGCTACAGTTTTGAAGTTTCTGGAAATATGTCTGGTTCCTAGCCCTGCCTGAACAAGAGAGTAATCACAGCCCACTTAGATCTAGAATTTTCAGAGAATTTATGCAATCACCTTTTGTTTCATTTCTCTAAGCCCTTTAAAGGTAAAATTCTCTACTGCTTGAAGAAATGAGAAGTATGATGAATGTGAAATAGAGGATTGCTTTTTAATTCTTTCTTGAATTTCATATCAATTTACATAATCCCAACTAGATAATTCTGGATTGAAATGTTTGAATTTCCCATAGTAAACTTCCAAATGCAAATTATGATTGTCTGCAAAAGCCCTGTGGGACACAAGTTGAAATTTGGGCTGGACTGCATGGCTGTGGGTAGTTGCCCTCATCTCTAGCAAATGCATGCTCAATGTCATAAAAATGCTCCACCAAGAACACACTCAATAAATATTTGTTAATTAATCAGTAATTTCTATAGCAGCAGATTCAGTTGAATATTGGTGGGATATTAGAAGACTCAGACTGCAAATTTCCTTACTGGTTAAGTAGTACTTATGAAATGGTTTTTATCATATTAAACTTTCCTAACTTGAGCTATATCCACACAGTGAAAAGTGAGTAAATACTTGGCAATCTTTGCATTTATTTGTTAAGGAGAGATATACAAACACGATTTGTATTTCAAATCAACAGTGTGATGGCAGGCATTGACCAAGTAAATACAAAGAATATCAAAGACCTGCTTTGTTCTTAGAGAAGGACCTAATTAATCACTTCAGTGTTCAAAACAACAAAGTTTTCTACTATGAGTGCTCTGCTCTTAACAAAATGCTGCCGCAAACATCTTATCCTTTCCTTCCTTTTTCAACAACAATATGAAGTGGTATTATTATCAGTATTATTATATGATGGAAGAAATTGAGACTTGGAGAATTTTAATAGCTTAACCCATGGCCATAGCAAGTGATAGCACCAAAATTGAAATCCATACCTTCTAACTCCAAGAGCACATTCTACCACACAGGGTCAACTTCTATTTTAGTTATTCTTTAATTCTTCCAATTTGCTCTCTTGCTTTTTTGAACATAATCACAATGAAAAAAGAATTAGGTTAAATGAAATAATTGTGATGAGGAAAACTGCCAAAAATAAAGATAGATGGTGTTTTGATTTGGAAACTTTTGCTTTGAAAGTTTATAAAATGAATGGCATGAAACATAGAACCTCAAGTTGACCTTTCTCATTAAGAATCTTTTTCCCCAAACTAAGAGTTTTTGCTCCAAGGTTGGAAACATGACAGGGATGTCCACTCTCACCACACTTGTTCAACATAGTACTGGAGGTCCTAACCTCCACAATTAGACAACAAAAAGAAATAAAATGCATCTCAATTAGCAAAGAAGTCAAACGTTCACTCTTCACAGATGACATGACACCATATGTTGAAAACTCAAAAGACTCCACCTAAACATTGCTGGAATTCATTCAGGACTTCAGCCAAGTGGCAGGATATAAAAATCAATGCACAGAAGTCAGTTGCATTTCTATACACTAGCAATGAAGCAAAAGAAAGAGAAATCAAGGAATCGATCCCATTAACAACTGCACAAAAAACCATGAGATTCCTAGGAATAAACCTAACCAAAGAGGTAAAGGACCTATACTCTAAAAACTACAGAACTCTTATGAAGAAAATTGAAGAAGACCCAAAGAAATGGAAAAACATTCAGTGGTCATGGATTGGAAGAACAAATATTGTGAAAATGTCTATGCTACCCAAAGCAATCTATACATTCAATGCAATCCCTATCAAAATACCATCAACATTTTTCACAAAGCTGAAACAAATAATCCTGAAATTTGTACAGAACCAGAAAAGACCCTGAATAGCCAGGGGGAATGTTGAAAGAGGAAACCAAAGCAGGGGGACATTTCAACGTTGGGCTTTAAGCTATATTACAAAGCTGTGATCATCAAGACAGTATGGTACTAGCACAAAAACAGACACATACATCAGTGGAACAGAATAGAGAGCCCAGAATGGACCCCCAACTCTATGGTCAACTAATCTTGGACAAAGCAGGAAAGAATATCCAATGGAAAAAAGACAGTCTCTTCAAATGGTATTGGGGAAATTGGAGAGCCATATGCAGAAGAATAAAACTGGACCACTTTCTTACACCATACACAAAGATAAACTCAAAATGGATGGAAGACCTAAATGTGAGACAGGAATCCATCAAAATCCTAGAGAAGAACACAGGCTACATCCTCTTTGACCTCAGCCCCAGCAGCGTCTTGCTAGACACATTTTTTTTAAAGGCAAGGGAAACAGAAGCAAAAATGAACTATTGGGACTTCATCAAGATCAAAAGCTTTTAAACAGCAAAGGAAACAGTCAACAAAACCAAAGGACAACTGAAAGAATGGGAAAAGATATTTGCAAATGACATATCAGATAAAGGGCTAGTGTCCAAAATCTATAAAGAACTTATCAAACCCAATACTTAAAAAAAAAAAATCCAGTCAAGAAATGAGCAGAAGAGGGGCACCTGGGTGGCTAGTGGGTTAAGCCTCTGCCTTCCACTTGGGTCATGATCCCGGGGTCCTGGGATCGAGCCCCGAGTCGGGCTCTCTGTTCAGTGGGAAGCCTGCTTCCCCATTCTCTCTCTGCCTGCCTCTCTGCCTACTTGTGATCTCTCTCTCTGTCAAATAAATAAATAAAATCTTAAAAAAAAAAAAGAAAGAAAGAAAGAAATGAGCAGAAGACATGAACAGACATTTCTCCAAAGAAGACATGCAAATAGCCGACAGACACATGAATAGATGTACCTGGGCATCAGGGAAACACTAATCAAAATCACATTAAGATACCATGTCACAACAGTCACAATGGCTAAAATTAACAAGTCAAGAAACAACAGATGTTGGCAAGGATGCAGAGAATTAGGGAACCCTCTTACACTTGTTGGGAATGTAAACTTGTGCAGCCACTCTGGAAAACAGAAAATAGGTCCTCAAAAAGTTTAAAATAGAGCTACCCTTTGACCTAGGAATTGCACTACTAGGTACTTACCCCAAAAATACAAATGGTGATCTGAAGGGGAACCTACATACAATGTTTACAGCAGCAATGTCCACAATAGCCAAACTATGGAAAGAGCCCAGATGTTCATTAACAGATGAATGGATAAAGAAGATGTATATGTATGTGGTATATATGGGGTGCCTGGGTGGCTCAGTGGGTTAAAGCCTCTGCCTTTGGCTGGGGTCGTGATCCCGGGGTCCTGGGATCAAGCCCCGAATCAGGCGCTCTGCTCAGTGGAAAGCCTGCTTCTCTTCCTCTCTCTCTCCCTGCCTGTCTCTCTGCCTACTTGTGATCTCTGTCTGTTAAATAAACAAATAAAATCTTTAAAAAAAAAAGATGTGGGGGGCACCTGGGTGGCTCAGTGGTTTAAGCCTCTGCCTTTGGCTCAGGTCATGATCTCAGGGTCCTGGGATGGAGCCCCGAATTGGGTTCTCTGCTCGGCAGGGAGCCTGCTTCTCCCTCACTCTCTGCCTGCCTCTCTGCCTACTTGTGATCTCTCTGTGTCAAATAAATAAATAAAATCTTTTTTAAAAAAAGATGTGGTATATATTTTTTTACATATATATA
>RCUC01131178.1:0-33931 GCA_003697995.1 Taxidea taxus jeffersonii
GTCCATTATATCAGCAAAACAGGGAAAAATTAACCCAATGCTATTATCTACTTACTAGAGAGGTCACAGTGGTACAGAGATGTCGAGCAAGGCTACCCTGATTTCTAGTATTTCAGAGCAATAGGAAAATCTCCAAGGTTCCCTTTCTTCTCCTTAGCTGAAGTTTCAGATCAAGAAAATCTATTTTCTATATAAATTAAGTATAAAAACAAAAGATACACTAAGCAAGGAGAGGGACTTGAAATTGTTCATTTTACGATATCCTGGCCATCATTTCTTTGAGGTATTTTAAGAAAACAGCTGTGGTTCCTGGACCTTTGACAAGCAAAATGATCCAGTATGAGGTACTTTAAAGTTGGACATTAAAGTTGGCATTTACTCCTTTACTAGTTATTATATACTGTGTATTAACAGTATAATCTGAATTTCCTCAGTAAGTTTTCACAGTGAGTAACCAAATTGACACCACCACGATCTTTGATACAAAATCGATGTTCTGTTGTAAATAGGAATAGCCTATCAAATGCTCGTTATGATTTACAATTTGAGTGTGTCAGCCCAGTAATCTGTCATACTGAATTCAAAGATCAGACTGGACCCAGATCCCATCACTAGCTAGCAGACTGCAACAGAGCCATGCAACCCCTATGGGGGCGGGTGAGGAGTTAATTTAAAAGTTTTAACCAGGGAATACCATGAACAGATTAGTTTTAGATATATTATTCTAAAAGCACTGACAAATAGTCACTTGAAAACCTCTGGACTGCCCACTACAGGATTTGCAAATATCATCTAGAGGGAAACACAAAACCAGAGCAATAATGAAAACCTACAGAAAAATTCTCTAATTACCTTTAGCTTCTGAACACACAGCCAAAAATCCATCTTCTGTCATGGCTTTAAACAAAGGCCTGACTCCATAAGTATCTCTGCCCAGGAACACTTTCTTAGTGGCAGTATCCAGTAAAATAAATGCAAACACCCCATCCAACATACTAACTGTTTGCTCAATTCCTCCTTTGTCATATAGATGAAGGATTATCTCACCATCCACTTTGGTCTGGTATTCAAATTCAAAATGTTGTTGCATCTTTGAAAAACCAGCAAAATCAATGTTAGAATCTGTGTGCATTCACAAAGTTTTTCACTGCAAAGTTGGTTCAGTATTTCTACATTCTAGAAGCATGCACTTCAGTGATTTAGAAGAATCATGGCATTATCAAAATATAACTTGTTTGAAGTCACAATTCTGCAAATTCTTTGTAACGTAAAGCTAAACCCATGCAGATTTTAGTTGCCTTCTGATGAAGGCAATGTATCCAAAGAGTCATGCGTGGACAGATAGAAAGTCACCTTAGATATGTGCTATGTCTGTAATACATATATATTTACATCTGTATGTAAGTGAAGCAAATAGGTTGCCCCCAGTTGCCATGACACTAAAAGTGTGCTTCCACACTGTAATACTTTGACTTTGGAATAGAGTATTAGCTAAGGTTGTTCCAGTTCAGTCTCAAAGACGTGCCTATGAAAATGGAAAGCAAAAGGACAAACGGGCATCTGGGTGGCTCAGTAGGTTAAGCATCTGCCTTCAGCCTGGGGTCCTGGGATGGAGCCCCATGTTGGGTTCCCTGTTAAGCAGGAAATTTGATTCTCCCTCTCCCTCGGCTCCTCCCCCTGCTTGTGCGTGCTCTCTTTCCTTCTCTCTCCCTCTCTGTCAAGTAAGTAAGTAAAATCTTTTTTTTTTTTTAAGGACAAACATAGTCCGTATGTTCCCCGGCAAATAGATGATTCCACCACAACGATAAAGAGACATGATCTAAACAAACCTGCTGGCCCCCAGGAGAGGACCTCGATATTCAGTCCTCCTACCACTGCAGTGGCATTAAAGCTACTTCTCACTGAGAGACAAAATGACAGGGGCATGTTAGTAGCCCACATGCCCCAAAGGCGCAAAGTGACGATCACGATCACACCGAATGCACAGGGAGAGGGTGTGATTACATGACACAGGACCCTGTGGCTCTCCATCACCACTGCAAACCCTGAGGGTAAAGTCCTTAGAGTTGCTCTTTCTGTGAACTTACTCCTATTTCTGGTTGACAGTGGAGAGAGAAGAGGTTCACATTAACAAAATGAGGTGGAGATCCTGGGTACGTTTCGATATTTAAAACATATTTCTAAAATTCATAAAGTCAATCTATGTTTGTATACATATGACCTATAAGCATGCTTCACAATTACACACACTCTAGGATTTGTGAAACTCCTGTCTCTGGGCACTCACAGAATGACCCCCAGAATGGGCTTTTTCTCTCCAGTGACTACAGACCCACTTCCTGTTCCCCTCCCCCTACTCTGGCTCTAGCAGTTGGGGCTTGGAAAGCAGTCTTCTGTGGACCTTTCTAGGCTTAGGCATCTGAAGGATGAATATACCTCAAAGCAGTCAGTGATTTTGGTGAGCAACGGCTTCCTCCAATCTATCCCACCACTGCCACCAAGTCAGCACTGCTCCTGAGCTAAACCCTGCAGGGAAGTTATTGCTTAATGACTCCCAGGTACCGCTTTCTACTCTCCTAAAACCACTCGGGTAAAAACCACATGGAGATAAAAGCTCCCATTCTCTTGTCCCCCATACAGATATCACACCACCCTCCAACTGGCTGGTTGCAAGCCCCTGATGCTCCCCACAGAGACTCCTCCCTGCCCCAGCCTCTACTCAGAGTCCTCCTCTCCTTCATTTACTCTTCCTCCATGCCCAGCACACCTCCAGCTGTCTTTTATTAGCAAGAATAAATTTTCTTTTTGTTAAAAATAAATAAATAAATAAATAAATGGAGGGGCTTTGGAAGTTTCTGTTGCAGCAGACTTCACATAAACCGAAAATGGCCATCCTCCTCTTTCATCACATTTCTGGCTGCTCACGCTGCATACACTTAGATGACTGGCAGAAGCAACAGAACGTTTATGCTTTTGAAAATACAACATATTTGATGAATTTAGAATAAAAATACTTTTGAAATACCATTTTCTAGCTTCTAAATAAAATACATAAAAGCAGCAATGTTGTTCAAGTTAAACAAGGTATTTCCTATGTCATTTAAGGTGAAAGGTTAATAGTGCCATAACCCAACCCAGCATTCTCATGTTTATGGTACTAACTTGGCTTAGTAAGAAAGAAGTCTTAACTGTTCCCTTCCTGCACTCTCACTGGTGTGAAATCCATTCTTACTTTTCCTGTTCACCATTTCATCTCCAAGCACCTAGAAAAATGATGCCTGTGCATAATATGCTCTTAAGAAATGTGGGAAAGGAATCTGCTGAGTAACTATAAAAACTTCTCTAGTGAGAAGCCTATTAAGAGTAGAGTATTCTGGGCACCTGGGTGGCTCAGTTGGTTAAGCAACTATATTCAGCTCAGGTCATGATCCTGGGGTCCCAGGACTGAGTCCTGTATCAGGCTCCCTGCTCAGTGGAGAGTCTGCTTCTCCCTCTAACCCTCCCACATCTCGTGTTCCCTCTCTCTCACATTCTCTCTCTCTCTCTCTCTCAAATAAATAAATAAAATCTTTTAAAAAAGGTAGATTATTCCTATAAGCAGACAACAATGGCAAAAGCCATCATCCAGAGATAAAAACATCCAAAGGGTGTCTAGAATGTAAATCCTTATCTGTGAATGATTGACATGACATAACAAGACTCAAAAAATACCAAGAAACAGTGTGAATGATGTCTGGCTTCAAACAAAACAAAGCAACTGTAAAGATGTTCTTGGCAAGGGTGCTTGGGTGGCTCAGTGGGTTAAGCATCTGGACTCTTGATTTCAGCTCAGGTTGTGATGTCAGGGTTGTGAGATCAAGCCTCATGTGGGGTTCCTTACTGGGCAAGGAATCTGCTTAAGATTCTCTTTCTCCCTATGCCTCTGCCCTTCTTCCATTCTCCCTCTCCAAAAAAAAAAAAAAAGATATTTTTGGCAAACTCACAGTAACTTAGTATCAACTGAGTATTAAATGGTATTATTGATTCTTAGGTTTAACAGTATTGGTTGTTAGGTAGAGGAATGCCCTAATTTTGAAAAGATAAGTGCTTATATATTTAGGAATAAAGTATCACAGTATCTGTAGCATACTAACATGATTTAGCCAAAAAAATTAATGCCTAGGTGTATATACAGAAAGAGAAAAATAAGTCAAATAGGGTAAAACATTAATAGTTATACAATCTAGGTTCTCACTTTCGGGGTTTTTGTTTTTAATGTATGTTTGAAATTCTCAAAAATAAAATCTGGGGAGGAGAGTGGCAAACAAAAAATTACTTGGAAATTTTAGATTTAAAAGATGTATAAAACACTAGCCAAATAATTCCAGATTGGAAAGCTCTTAGCCAATGTGGCTTCCTGGGGTCAGAATCTCCCCCATCTTACCATTCTTATCCTGAGTAAGCTTTCCCCAGATTAGAAAGCTGTTCCAATTTTAATGCTGCTAGAAAATCACTTCCCGCACTGTTTCCTCTGGCCACCCTTCTGTCTTGTCGTTCTGTTTAAGTGCAGTATGCAGACGTAATAAATATCGTTAAAGGCAGCCTCATATAAAAGCTATAAGGATGATGACCTCTCAACTATTGAACTCTATACCTGCCCTAAAATCCTCTAGTCTCACAGCTTCTAGAATGATATTCTAACTCCTTACTGAGTCCTGCTTAATCGGGTCCTGTCCACCCTCCCAACCCCACCTTGCCCGCCTTACCCTTTGTTCACATGACAATCCCAGGGCTGCTTCCTTCCTCAGACTTCTTCACATGCTATTCCCTCTGCATGAGAAGTTCCTCCCAGCCCCACTAGTTGGTCATGGTGCATCAGGTCTCGGTTCAACTGGCAGTTCCTCCAGATATCTTCTCTGATCACTGGATCTCCCCTATCATCCATATTTTCAGAATATCAATCATAGCTACAGGGATTTTTTTTCTTTGCTTTTTAATGGAATAAGCTCCTTGAGAGGGCAGAACTACCTCTCATACCTACTACTGTATCCCCAGCACCAAACACAGGCTCTGATTAATATTCAAATTCATAATAGGAAAAAAAAAGTGCTGAGAGTTAAAGAACTGTAATCCTCATTTGTATGTGTGTGTGTGTGTGTGTGTGTGTGTGTGTGTGTCCAACTCATTTGACCTCTTTGGGCCTCAGTGCATCATCTTTATAACTGGAGCAAATGAGATAATGAACATGGAAATTGTTGGAGAAGTAAAAAGCTTTACATGAAGTACATAAAAATTATAACCAACTAGCTCTGAGGTTTAATCACACCCAAATATCTTTTGGTTTTGTTTTATTTACCTTCTTGTGGTTGTAGATTTCACCGTTGTAACAGAGCCACAGATAAGGATATTTCTTTACTCGAATTGGCTGCATTCCAAACAGCTGGTCAACCACTGCCAACCGATGAAATCCAAAGCAGCAGTTGGTGTATCCATTGACATTCTCAAAACGAAATGCATCTGGACCCCTGTGTGCAATCTTCATAGCACTCAGGCACTGCACAGAAAGGCAGTCATCACTGCCAAAGAGGGCCCAAATCCCACACATGGTGCAAAGGGGCTATGGGCTTTCTATGGAGAAAAGAGCAGGCCAGTTAAATATTCAACACCCAGTCCAAGTCTGTATTAAATCTTGATTCCAAAAACTGGTATAAGCCACTTCAAAGACTGACATTTAAACTATCTCGTCTATAGCAATTTTCCATTAGGTTGGCAGGCACAGAGGAGTCGAGAATGATTTAATTTACATACAAGTATTCAGAAAAGACGCATGATCTTTCCATCCAGCAGTACCAGGCTGGCACCCTGTCAATGCCTGTATCTTTCTGACCTTGGGATTTGGCCAGCTAGAGCTGGGCCAGGCTACACTCGAGGTTTACTTCCAAAGGACAGATCCATACACAGGCTGGCTCCAACCTAGTGAGAGATTCCCGTTCCACTCTCTCCATCTCAGAACCTCAGAAACCCTCAAAAATCCAAGAGACTCCCCAAAATACTAACACAGTCCCCTCTCGGGTCTCTTTGACAATTAAACATCCTGTCTTTACCTATACCAACTGCACATCGAGTCTAGAGGGTAAAAAAGATCATACATATTGCTCACGTGTTATGTTAGGATATACAACCATTATAAGCATTCCACAACTTCTTGCTTACCTCTAAGTGATTTACTCAAACGTGATGAAAGAAATTCTAAAGAGAAAAAAGAAACGCATGTTATCTGATATCAGATATCTTTGCTGTATAATAATAAGCATTTTAGGTTGACAGAAATACATAATGTTCATCATCCAAATGTCCTAAATGACACAAATGTTCTCAAATATTTTGTCTTAAAGTTGTCTTGGTTCATAGGAAAGCAAAGCAGGTAGGACATAAACACCAACATCTCTGAAAAACAACTTGGCTATCCCCATAGGCCAAGAAGCAAACAATTCCTACGGACATTTCCTTGCAATTTCATATTCTCAACTGTGAAATAAAGGGCCATTTTATTTGGCTGCTGCCAGCTCAAAACAGTTATTTTACCAAAATATCTCACACTTAGAAACTTATTTGGGTATTGTTACTGCAAATCTGCCGCAAACCTAATTTGGGACAAAAATTATTTAGAAAATATATACATACATTCAAGTTATATCAGGCACTTTGGGCAATCCTCTCAGGGCATTTGCATCTAAATGACCAAAGCTTTGTTTAGCTTTCTAATGAAACCACATCAAACTAACAAAAATTAATAGTGACTCAAACAACTTGGAAATGTCCTATGCAGTCCTTTCCATGCACTTTGCCAAATAGGCTCTAATAAGATATTTGAGAAATTCACTTAGATTTAAGTGAGATGACTACTGATAAGCCATGTATCTTTTCCTCTATACCAGTTAAAAATGGGCTGAGAAAGTGCTTTGAAAATCACAAGAGGTCATTAGTGAATCATTTACCAGTCTTCCTAATGCCACTTAGCGAATCCCATTATTACGCCTGCATAAGGAACACACACTAAGCACTAAAACAGAGGGGAAAGAAGGGAAACACATATTAGTGAAGCACACTTAACTTTCCCAGCAGGAAAAAGCACATTAAAACTATTACCTATTTTTGTTGGACTTGCGCTTACTTGCAAAGGTCCTACTTGCAATGCTTTTTCCTACTGCTATTACCTGTTCCCTGTAATTTTCTGTACTTCCTCATAAACTTTTAGAACAGTGCCATCCAGAAATGTAAGCTAATGTGGAATGTAAAAATTCCAGTAGGCCCATTAAAAAAGTAAAGAGAAAAAGGGAAGATAACTTTAAATATATTTTAACACAATGCACCAAAAAAGGTATTTCAACAGTAATCAGTGTAAAAAAATTATTGACAAGATACTTTACATTGCCTTTATTAAATCGTCAACATCTGGTGTGTTTTACACTTACACACCTTAATTCGGATGAGTCAGCATTTCAAGTTATCCATAGTTACATGCGGACTGAATTGGACAGTGCTGCCTCCGTGCATTTGATTTCCATGCTGCTTACCAACTAAAAACTTCACCATATTGTTTTATTTTACATTAAGGTATCAGCAACCAACTCCTGCACAAGTTCAAGACTTAAGTTTCTTTTAATTAATCTTATAGTGACGCGGTCAATCAATGAAAGAGTTATGAGTGCTTTTAAATTGTTAAGTTGTCAAGGCACCCACGACAATGGCCCATGAAATAATAATGTAGGCCAAGGGCCCAGCAGAAAACTGTCTTTTTCTTCAAAATAGTAACATTAACCTGAAACCAGCCCTACAGAATAGATACCATTAAGAAAGAAATGTTAGTTCTTTTGCTTTTTTCCATACCGCTCCGCCCGTGGCCCTGAACAGATCTCTCCTAGGTGGGGTTGGTTCATCAAGTCACTTGTTGAGTCTTGCCGTCTGGGGTACGAGGACGGGGAAAGGAAATGGGAGCCAAAAGGTGTGGGAAGCCAGAGGTGAGGGGCTAAGTGCAGACCCTTAGGCTTTGACCGACAGCTGGGAGACCCGGACCAAGCCACAGAGCAGCCCGAAACTCCAACTGCGCTCCAGCCACGTGCACCCTCTGGCGGGTCCACCGCAGAGCGCCCGGACTGCAAAAATTTCCACAGGCTTCCACTCAATATAAGAAAAAAAATGTAAGAATTTATAGGGGCCAAAGTAGGCCGCAGCCCGGCCTCCCCTCCGTCTTTCACTTGATCCCTCCCTCCCAAAACCTAGACCCTAGTCTTTCCTCCCAGCTAGCTCCCAGGTGCGCAACAATCGGCCCCGCCCCCTTCACTGGCAGGAGCCGCAGCGCGGGCTGGCGCCTGCATCCGCTTCTACCCTCGGGCGTGCAAGCGAGGCCGCAGCGTCACCTCCTCCTCTCTCTTTCCCTCCCCAATCCCCTCCAGGGGCGGCAGGGACACGCTGGGAGGGCGCTGCGCTGGGCGGTAGAGCCTGGCTTACCTGGGCTCCGACAGACGGACGGCTGGGAGATGCCAGGTAGGGGCTGCAGATGGCGGGCGGGGCGGCGGGCTTCCTGTGACTTTATACGGGCCTCGCTCCTGTAATGCTTGCGGGAAGTTTCATCATGTCTATGAGGACCAACCAGCGTGCAGGGGCGTGGCCCACAATGCCAGACCTTAGCGGGGCGGAGGAGGAGCGGGGACCAAGGAGGAACTGCGTCCTTCCAGCTCCTTAAAGTGTTAGTACACCTGCTGAAGGATAGCCTCAGAGGTCCAGCCAGGTGCCCCACTGACACCTAGGACCAGGACCTTACCTGCTGTCCTGACAATTAGGGGGTCTTCTGCGCTTGGTTCGTTCTTTGGGAAATCATCACTAAATTGATTGCAGCAGCCCCTCTGCAGCAGATCTCCCTCATATCGTTAATTACAAAGTTTTTAGGCATCCAGGTATCCACTGCTTTTCTAAAGTTCATGGTATGCCACATTGCTTTTACAAAAGACCCACATTAGTACCTGTTTTTGCTACCTGAAAGAAATCCAAAGAGGAGTTTTTGCTTTGGGGGTAAAGGCGAAAAGCGAAAATAGCATTCAGCATTTAGTTTGCAGCCAGCCAGAACAGAGGCACCGTGGATGGAAGAGCAAGGAGGGCACTGCGGCATTCCTTCCCCAGAACTACACTCAGCGTCAGGGGGCCGTAGCCTTGAACTACGTCTATGAGCATCCTTGCTTTATCTGTTTATTTTGTGCATTCATTAGCAGGATGTGTCTTTAGGTATCAGAAAAGCCTAAGAGAGGTTATTTTGGGATCTGAGAAAACTCAAATTTTCCATGTAAATTCATGATAACTGCTTCTTCATTTTATGTCATTTCGGCCTATCAAATGCTTCATAGGAACGCTCTACTTTAGTTTCTCCTTAACTACTAAGAGAGCATCTGATACATAGATGTGGATAAAGAAATATCTGTTCTATTAATAAATAAGGGGGCAGATGGGAAGAGCTGGAAGGATACCTTTTTATTAACTACTATGTAGATTTCACGGTCTTCTACCTCAGTCCTAATTTCTCCTTCCTCTGGACAGACAGCTCAGTGTATATGTATTTTGTGTTGGATCATTGTTAGACTTGTGATGTGGTTATATTCTCCTTCTACTGGATTGCCACCTACCTGATTGTGTTGACTTCACCTTTGAGTCTCATTATCAGGTCAATGGATACCATTAGGTAGATTCTCAAACCTGTATTCGGTTCAGTTTGATTCCTTCTCCTATTTGGTCATTGACAAATGCCACTTTCTGGAAAGATTGGAATTCCAGTCTGAATTATACCACTAACTTCTTCTATGACCATAGTCATGTCCTATAACCTCTCTGGGTTTCCATCTTTGAAAGGAACTTAGAGATTACTGGGTTCATTCCAGCCCTGAAATTCTAAACACTAAAGTGATGAGCATTCTTTAGAGCCATAGCACCCAAGAAGAAAAATTTTTTTCATTCCACACATCAATCTGTCTTTTTGAAACTCAAAATAACTCTGCAATCTGGATCTTTTTACATTACACCAGTTAGAATTATCCAAATTCACCCACCTGATATTTGGAGATCCAGGATGTGAAATTGGGTTTGCCTGGATCCACAAGACGTGCTCTTCTAATCATATTCTGCCTGTGGACGAGCTTAACAAGAAGAGCTGGGTCATACCAGAGACACTGACAGAAGGGCAAGGAGCTGACGTAGCCTCTCTTATTTTTGCTAAACATGAATGACTTATATTCAGGATTAAATATACTTTTTCCACATTTCATCCCCATTCCTATATTGGATCATTACATTTTGCCTTTTTATTTTCTGCACTGAGAGTCTGAAAGGGAAAACTCTCTATTTTAAAGGCATCGTTGAACTGGTACCAGTATTGCCCTCAGATTTGTTATGCAGTACAGGGAAAGATTTGTCCTCAGAAACTGTTTTTTTTTTTCTTTTTTTTTTTTTCAGTGTAAGTTTTTAATTCCAGTTAGCTAACATACAGTGTTATTTCAGGTGTGTAAGATAGCAATCCAACAGTTCCCTAGATCACCCTATGCTCATCATGACCAGTGTACTCCTTAATCCCTAACATCTACTTACTCCATCCCCCCACCCACTTCCCCTCTGGTAACCATCAAATTGTTCTTTGGCCCAGTGAAGGGTATTAAGGAGGGCACGTATTGCATGGAGCACTGGGTGTTATACATAAACAATGAATCTTGGAACACTACATCAAAAACTAATGATGTACTGTATGGTGACTAACATAACATAATAAAAATAATAATTTAAAAAGAAGAATTTCTTTCTTGCTTTGTCTCTCCATCTCATTTTTTCCCTTGCTTCTTAAAATCCACGTATAAGTGAAATCACATGGTATTTGTCTTTCTCTCTCACTTAGCATAATACTAACTCCATCCATGTCATTGCAAAGGGCAGGACACCATTCTTTTTCATGGCTGAATAATATTCCATTGTATACATACCACATCTTCCTTATCCATTCATCAGTCTATGGACAGTTGGGCTGCTTCCATATCTTGGCTATTATGAATAATGCTGCTTTAGACATAGGAGTGTATGTATCCCTTTGAGTTCTTGTATTCTTTGGATGAATACTCAGTAGCATGATTGTTAGATCATAGAGTAGTTCTATTTTTAACTCGTTGAGGAATGTCCATACCATTATCCACAGTACCTGTACCAGTTTGCCTACTCACCAATAGTGTATGAGTGTTCCTTTTGACATACCCTTGACAACACCTGTTATTTCTTGTGTTGTTGATTTTAGCCATTCTGACAGGTGTGAAGTGGTATCTCCTTGTGATTTTGATTTGCATTTCCCTGATGATAAGTGATGATGAATACCTTTCCATGTGTCTTTTGGCCATCTGGATGTTTTCTTTGGAGAAACATCTGTTAAACTCTTCTGCCCATCTTTAATTGGATTATTTGGTTTTTGGGTATTGAGTTGTATAAGTTCTTTACATATCTTAGGTACTAACCCCTTTAATGGGTACATCACTTGAAGATATCTTCTCTCATTCCATAGGTTGCCCTTGGCTTACTGCTTCCTTCACTGTGCAGAAGTTTTTCATTTTTATGTAGTCCCAACAGTTTATTTTTGCTTTTGTTTCCCTTGCCTCAGGAGACTTACCTTGAAAGAAGTTGCTATGGCCTATGTCAAAGAACTGCTACTGGTGTTCTCTTCTAGGATTTTTATGGTCTCACGTCTCATATTTAGGTCTTTAATCCATTTTGATTTTATTTATGTATGGTGTAAGAAAGTGGTCCAGTTTCTTTCTTTTCCATGCTACTGTCCAGTTTTCCCAACACCATTTGTTGAAAAGACTGTACTTTCCCATTGAATATTTTGTTTTGTTGAAGATTAATTGGCCATATAGTTGTGAGTTTATTTCTGGATTTTCTGTTCTATTCTATTGATCTATGTGTCTATGTTTGTGCCAATACCATACTGTTTTGACTACTACAGCCTTGAAATATAACTTGAAGTCCAGAATTGTGATGCCTTCAGTTTTACTTTTCTTTTTCAAGGTTGTTTTTGCTCTTTGGGATCTTTTGTGGTTCCATATACATTTTAAGATTGAGGGGCACCTGGGTGGCTCAGTCAGCTAAGCAGCTGCCTTCAGCTGGGGTCATGATTCCAGGTCCTAGGATCAAGCCCCGCATCGGGCCCCCTGCTCGGTGGGGAGCCTGCTTCTCCCTCTCCCTCTGCCTGTAGCTCTCCCTGTTTGTGCTCACTCTCTCTCTCTCCATCAAATAAATAAATAAAATCTTAAAAAAAATTTAAGATTGTTTTAGTTCTGTGAAAAATGCTGTTGGTATTTTGATAGGGATTGCATTAAATGTGTAGATTGCTTTAGGTAGCATAGACACTTTAACAACATTTGTTCTTCCAAACCATGAGCATGGAATATCTCCCCATTTTTTGTGTCATCTTTTATTTCTTTCATCAGTGTTTTATAGTTTTCTTAGTAAAGGTATTTCACTTCTTTGGTTAGGGTTAGTCCTAGGTATCTTCACAAACCCTATTTTAGTCCTAGGTATCAATTATAAATGGGATGGCCTTGGAAACCAATTTCTAAGGCCTAAAATTTCTTTATAAAATATAAACCAAGTTGATACACAAAGCCAAAATATACTATTGTTTCCTAAATATTTTTAAGTACAAGATTCCATTTAGAATCACAGAAAAGTTTATCTTGACCTGACCCCACAAGATTGCATGTTTTTAGTATTCCTTTGATAGAGAAAACATAGCACCATAATTAAAAAGAAAAACAAAAACCCAACAAGATATCAAGACTTCATACCACTCTAAAATAAATTTGTACTTTATTAGACATATCAGCACCAAAATAAATTGATAAATCGTAAAATGTGTAAGACATACTGAAATCAGACTATAGTCAATGCTCATAGGGTACAATGAGCATTCGATATCTCCCTACAGTAACTCCCAGCTAGTTTACAGACTGCCTAGAATATAAATTTCACACAGAGCATGTATAGAACAGGCAAGAGCAAGATGGCAGATGACTAAGTTCTAAGGTTCTTTACTTCCCTAAAGTCTTTAGCAAATTGTGATTTTGCTGTACACTTATCTACCTAACAGGTCTGAAACCTGAGAGCAACCTGGGAAAGGAGGTCTTCTATTTACATTTCACAAACATAAAACTAAAAATCCAAGAACTTGAAGGATTTAGCCAAACAGTCTGGATTAAATCACCAGGAACTGTATTTTTATATACAGAGCCCAATTCCCTTACCACTCTGTCTGTAATGGAAGACAGATAGTTGATATGTTATCTAGTGTTGTTGGTTGTTCTGTCTTCTACTCATACATCCAGAGCCACTCTATCCTTTCCCACTTCACTTTGTGTCCTGGCTCCCTTACCCTCCTCTTCTCATGAAGTGTCCAAAGGGAGATGTAGAGGGCAGAAGGGAGAATGCTCAGGCTAGTTCTTCCCCTGACTTCTTTATTACAAAATTCCTCTCCTAAAGCCCATAGTTCTGTCACTGGCCTCCATACCACCCTCTCCTCAGAGTCCAGTAACTCTTACTTCCTCCTCCCCTTCAGGCCTATCTCTAGGATACCAAACCACCTTGATTTTCCTTTACCCTGCCCACACTTCTGTAATTACTGTCAACTGGAGTGTGACATCTGCTTCCTATCAGAACCCTACCCAATACATTGATCTAGGATATAATGGAGGACACTGTGGACTTAACTAGAGTAGAAAATGATTCATATCCTCTCTTAATTATTGGACACAAATGAGATCTAAATTATGTTGGCCTATTTTCCCACATCTTACCCACCCCTGTATCTGAAATCTCACTCTCAAAGTAGCCTGGAAGCATTTAACATTTTTTGACTTGAGTAACTGAGGAATCAAATAAAACCCTCCTCTGTCAAGTAAAAACTTTAAGCTAGTTCCCCATCCCAAAAGTTAAACTGACAACACAAGATTGCACTTGTTCAGCCCTGAGAGCATTAATTAATTAATTAATTTAATTATTTTAAAGAACTACTAAATTGATTTTTCTCAATGGGTTTGTTTTTGGGTATTTTGTGGATTGATCCATTTTCTAGAATTAAAAAAATATGTAGTAATAAGACAACCACATAATGTAGCTCTTCTTTGGTATTCATGGATTGAAAAATGTACATAATAATAAAAAAGCTTCCTCAATATTAAAACACCTTCAAATAAGGTTGCATTTTATTCAACCATTTTATTCAACCCAATATACCTTTGGTAACGTGTTTGTTGAGGAGTTTGACATGTCTATTGTCTATCTACAGAAAATGGTCTAAAACCATTCAGATTTGCCAACCCCTATCCTAACTCCGAAGCTACCCAGGAGCCGATGACTCACACATTAGTAACACTGAATTAGAGTTTCAACTATTTTACAAGCCCATCCCATCTCACCTTCCAAAATAGAAAATGCTTCTGGAGCACTTCCCTAAACACTAGAAGAATTATTAACAATAGAGCCACCTTTAGATCACAGTAACCAGAGCCACTGAACTTTCCACTAGACATGACCTTGCCCACTCAGGGAGGAATTTAGGATGACAGTACAGGTGATCTCTCAAGGTACAGCATGGAGTCAGAGAGAGACAAAAATGTAGCTGGAGCCTCCGTTTGATCTCTTGCCCTGTCCTGTAAATGTTAGCCATGGGCCTTCTCAGCAGCCTATGATTCTAGTTCTCTGCTGTTTGACCCATTTTTTTTTTTTTTATGATTTCTTTAAATCAGTTGTTGAAATGCAATTTGAAATAGGACCTCTGGTCTTTACTTCTATATCCTCTACTTTTCTTCTAATTTCACAGAATTTCCCTGACACCTACATTTAAATCTGCAGGTTAAATAGTAATATGGAAAATTCTGAAAACTCCAAATTCTAGAAATATTTGTCTAACATAATACTATTTGTCGCTAGGATATGTTACTTAGCCTCAGGACAAGAAAAAAGGGAATATTAATATGGGTTTTGTGCATATGTGTTTTGTAGAACCACAGATTTCATAAAACTGAGAATTATCTACTCTTTCAACAAAACATTTATATAGTCCCAAATACAAGAAGACTGGTATATAAAAAGGAATAAGGAAACACTGGTAAAGCTGGAAAAAATGAGAGCCTCTCTTCTGAAAGAGTGAAAACTTCCTGAGAAGTTCCACTGATTTAGAATCAGAATAATAATTGATTTAAAGAATAGAGTGCACTGAACATAGAAAACACTACTCAGAGTTGACCTTGCACAGCAGATGTGAGCAGAGACTGATATTTAAGGTAATAATATTAACAGTTATTTACTGAGTACCTCCTAGTTGCCATGTATTTCATATAACTTTCTACTCTGTATACTAACCATGGAAAATAATTATTCTTCTTTTGACAGATAAAGAAGTGGCTCAAGAATATAAATTAAGATACCCAACACCAAACAGTGTTGCCTCAAACCTGGCATGATAACTTGAGAACTTCCATGTCTGCCTCAGAAGTTGCTCAGCAAGCCAACCAGGTAGAGGGAGCCCTTCCAAGAAATGGCAGTAAGATATGAAAGGTCCTAGTGTGTCCCTAAGGACAGCTAGAGAAAGTACAGTTGACCCTTGAACAGCACTGGTTTGAACAATGTAGACTCACTTAAACACAGTTTTCTTTACAATATAGTACTGTAAATATATTTTCTCTTCCTTATGGTTTCTTTGACATTTTCTTTTCTTGAGCTTACTTTATCATAAGAATACAGTATATGACACATATAACATACAAAATATGTGTTAATTGACTATCTTTGCTATTGGTAAGGTCAACAGTAGGCTATTAGTAGGTAAGTTTTGGTGGAGTTAAAAGTTATACCAAATTTTCCACTGTTTGGGGCAGTCAGTGGTGCTCCTAAGGCCCATGTTGATTAATAGTCAACAGTACATAGAACAAGTGGAAAAAGTCAATGAAGGGGAAAAGATTCCATTTTAAGAGAGCAAGAGTAAATGGAGCACTGTAGCCATAGGAAATGGGCAGAATGTAAGCATTTAGAGGAAAAAGATGACTCCTACTTTTAGGACAGGAGAGGCAGAAAGAATGGTATTGCAGTATAGGTAAGCCTAAAGGAAAAGGAAAGAGAAGCAGAGAGAAAACAAACAAGACAAATTAAGTATATCTGTGATAAATAAGCACTATGGAAAAGAAAAGAAATTGGGGGGATTCCAATTCTTAGAAGAATTTGTACTTACAGGCCTCTGTTTTCTCTAAGAAACAGAAGGAAGGCACATTGTCTGTGGTACTGAAAGGTTTGGGATGTGGTGACAGTGAACTTTGAAATAATAGCCAAATATCAACAAAAGTTGTTGAGGGGGAGAAAAAGAAGTCTGGGCAAGATGGAGGTACAGGACGGGAAGACACCATAAACATGAATGTGACTGGGGCAATAAGGGAGAGCATATTCTCCAACCACATGGGGCAATCCAAGATTTGGGGTCAAGGCATGGAGGGGAATGGAGCTAGGCTCTAGGTTGGGCAGTGCATGTATAGAACACAGATAAGCGGGCATGGGAATGTGTGCCCTATGTGCCTTAGTGGAGACAGCCCTTTCAGTAAACTCTGTTATTGCTCACAAATATTCAGTGCCCCTTCTTGGTGAGCATTATACCATTTCTAGCCCACTGACATAAGGTTTAGCCATGTGACTTGCTATTGCCAGTGAAATGTGATCAGAAGTGACAGAAACTTAGGAGCCATCACTATGGTTCACCACGTCCTCTTTCCCCTCTGCCAGGAGTCTGGCAGTGTTCCAGAGGCAGGCAACTCTGCCAAACCCAGAAAAAAACATGTGGAGAGGGACCAGAGCCTACCCACAATCCACATGTAGTTTTCTTGTTACAGGTGTCTGCGATTTGGAGGTCATTTGTGACTGCAGCATAACCCAGTCTAACCTGACAAGCAAAGCCTGAATGTTTTAACTTGGAAGGGAAAGTAATAAAGTCAGAAGTTAGTTCATTTATAAAAGACTACCTGGGGCTAAAGGATTAAAGACTTGATTGTATGCTAGGGAAGTATAGGAAGAGAAGAAATACATTAACTGGATATTTTTATGGAAAAGAAATGTATAATTTTAAAGTGTAAAATAAAATAGTGAATGTAAGATTGCCTGTCCCAAGTTCCTGAGCATACTAGTCATTAAGGAAACAAAGGTCCTCCCCAAACAGAATTCCCCTGTGCCTTACTAGGCTAGGTCCTGTCTAGTCAAGATGTTTATTGATTAGATTAGAAACCAGCAGCCCTGGAATAAAAGCCCCCCTCCCTCACCAAACAGTAAGTCCTGAAGCTGGACCAAAACATCTACCCTTCTCCTAACATCTCTCCTACTGCATTGCACCCCAGACCACTGGGGTCCTTGTTCTTAAATAGATAGAGGCGAATAGGGTTTTTAGCTGCCAAAAGTTGGACTTGTGGGTTGAAACCAGATTTACCCCTTTTCCTTCTTGTGGAATGTATGCATACTGAGGTCGTTAGGATAGAAAATCAGAGTTTAATTTTCTCGCCAGACTGACAATGTGTACAGAGCACCTACTGTATTTGGGGACATGGAGGTTACACTCACGATACAGAGGAACAGGGAAAATCAGCAAGATACCTCAGTGCAATACAAAGATAAGGGTAAATAATTACTATGGAGAACAACAGAGCAGAGAAGGAAGAACATCCTATTGCAGCCCTGTTGTTGCATTATACCACATCACTCTATAACCTCAGACTTCTATTTGGTTTTCCCATTTAGTAAAATATTTCGAGCATCTCTCCAGGACAAAGCTGAACCAGAGTTCATGTTTCTTAATTGAAGTTCCCCTGAAGAGAGTCATCAGTATTCCCTGAGCCTTGCCAGATCTGCTCAACTCTCCCATCACAATCGGCCATTACTACTCTAAACAATGCCCACCAAAGGAGCTTACTGGATTCCATCCATGAGCACAGTTTCATAGCAGCTGAAGACTCATTACACTCTTACTCCAATTTTGGCCACCAAGAAAGGACTCAGCCTAATACTACAAAGCAAGATCTTTAACACCATAGTGGAGACCAGTGTTTCCCAGGAGGATGCAGGTACAAATGGCATTTGCTACTGCATCTATAGCCCAGAATTCTGACAACAATAATTATTAGCTATCGAAGCTGCTCTTATGGCCTGGAAGCAAGACCATTAAGAAACTAACACCTGATAAAAGCTACACTTAGACCATGCAGACCAACTGTAGCAGATCTAGAAATTACAGTTGTAGATGCTGTTCACTGAGGACATTTTGGGTCACCTTTTTTAAGTGACTTGTTTTTATCTACTGCTAAGTATCCAGGCAAACACTGTGGCTTGGAAGTTGGACTCCAAGTGCAGCCCCCACCCTCAGGAGTTGCATCAGACTGAGCCTATCTCAGCCATCAGGCCCCAGCACAGACAGGAAAATGCATCTTCCCAGGGCATCTTGTTGTAACCCACATTATCCATGGAAACACAGAGATAAGGAAGGCTGAGAAGGGATAATTAGGGCAGGTAAATAATAGCCTCAAATCCAGGCTTACCTAGGAGATCACCTCTGTCCATTTGTGTTTCTGAACATAGTATGCAAAGGACTTGGTGTAGTGGGTTGAATGGTAGCACCCAAAATATCTGCCTAAATACCAGAACCTATGAATGTAACCTTATTTGGGAAAGGGTCTTTGCAGATGTAAATTAAAGATATCAACACAAGATCATCCTGGATCATCCAGGTGGGCCTTAAATTCAATGACAGGTGTTCTTAAAAAAGACAGACAAGAAGGCCATGTGAAGACAGAGGCTAAGATGGCAGTTATACAGCTACAACCCAAGGAACACCCAAAGACACCAGAAGATGGAAGAGGCAAGGAAGGATTCTCACTTAGAGACCTGAAGGGAGTTCGGTCTTGCCAACACCCTGATGTCAGATTTCTGGCCTCTGGAACTATGAGAGAATAAGTTTCTGTTATTTTAAAGCATCCAGTTTGTGGTAATGTAGTATATCAGCCCTAGGAAATTAATACACTTGGCGACTCTCTTTAGCTTGACCCTACTCTTGATGTCTACCTCCAAGACAAGAAGCAGCCCAGGCAGCAACACCATTCCTAATCCTATATTCCTCTGTATCTCGGCCTCTACTTCATATGTACTCCCTACCACATTCAAACTAAGGCATCTCCCTGCACCTCTGCTCACCCCACAACTACCCAAGTTTGGAGCAAAGTGCTGGATCATGAAAGAGACTGTCCGTCTTCATGGACGATTCAACCAGTTAGACTCCAACCTTCCATTCTAACACATGCTCCAACTTGGCAAGACACCATTCACAACCGTCAATGCAATTATCCTCCCATTCAGTGCCCAGACACATGCAGACCAGGTGAATCAGCAGGTGCCCTTCTGATGCACCCCCTACAGACACCACGGTTCTTCCACCTGCTCATGCTCCATAGAAGTGGCATACAGCAAATTGCTCTTTTCCTCTTACACAATAGCCATTTCCCTAAAAATTATCACTTCTCCCTCTAACTTTTCTCAGCTCTTCATTCCTTTTGACACACACCAGAGCTGAGCCCAACACCTGGCACATAGAAGACATGCAATAAATACTTGCTGATTGAATGGGAGCCAGATACCTTAGGAGCATCCAGAAAGATATTCTAGAAACTAACTCGTGCATGAAGGAATGCTTTAAAGACTTTCCCACTGGCACCGCTATTGCAGCTGGCCTCTTAACACACTGGACAACTCTCTTTAGCTTGACCTTATTCTTGATGTCTGTCACCTACTGATGATGAAAGCCTGTTTTGGACTCTTCCCATTGGGCACACAGGTATATATTAAAGCTTGCTTCCAGAGAATCCTTCTGTCAAAGAAAGAGGAGTCTATGAGGGGAACAAGCAAAATTTAAGTACAGCCCCTACCTTCTGGCTAGCCTTCAATACCTTTTCTTCTTCCTCCATTTGGCCTCACTGGTTACAGACCTTAGTTTCAAATCTCAGAACCTTTGACTTTGAATTAGTGTTTGAACCAGCTTCTCCACCTAATGTTGCTTTCACTAGCTCTCATGCTATGCTTTGGGAGAAACAATCAGAGTAATGTAATCATAAATTATATTATATTATACATACATATATTAGATCAAATATAGAATCCCAGCAACATCACCTTCAAGCTATGTGACTTTGAGCAAATCTCCTCTGATTCTTAGATCTTTCACCTGCCAAACAGAAAAAAAGG
The DNA here is from genome assembly GCA_003697995.1 of Taxidea taxus jeffersonii. Classification (NCBI taxonomy): domain Eukaryota; kingdom Metazoa; phylum Chordata; class Mammalia; order Carnivora; family Mustelidae; genus Taxidea; species Taxidea taxus. The sequence continues at coordinate 20,317 of RCUC01131178.1, forward strand.
TATGTTATATTGGGAGGTTTAGAAATGCTGAGAGGGTTAGATTACTGGCAGAATAGCTGAAACACAATAAAAGTTCAAACCACGCCAGCCATTGTTATTATTGGACCTACCTCGACATTCGTATTGCATATTGCAGAAAGCAAGTTTCACAAGAGGCTGGGCACCCTTGCCCACTATTCTAGACCTGGAGAGATGAAGAGGACACCTAAGCTATCCCCAGATGTCTCTATGATTCTACCTCACTAGACCAGGGGTGGAAATAACCAAATTCATAAGAGAAGCTTGAAAAAACTAGTTTGAAACATAGTTTGAAAAATAACTGGGGCACCTGGGTGATGCAGTCAGTTAAGTGCCTCTTGATTTGGGCTTAGGTCATGATCTCAGGGTCATGAGATTGAGCCCCATGTCAGGCTCCACACTCGGGTAGGGTGGGGACCCTGCTTGGGATTCTCTCTCTCCCTCTCCCCACTTGTGCATGAGTTCTCTGTCTCTCTCTCTCTCAAATAAATAAATCTTAAAAAAAAAAAAGAAAAATGAACTTTCTTAGCCTTTAGCTGTATCTATTAGAAATGTAACTTTCTAGTTTTATATATCAGCAGATGTCGCTCAAATGCTTTGCAAAAATACATGAGTTGTACAACATTGTGAATATACTAAATGGCACTGAACTGTACACTTTAAAATGGTGAATTTATGTTTTGTGAATTTTACTTAAACAAAATTATTTTTTTAAACATGCAGAAACTGCTGTTGTCTTTAAAATCAGGATGTTGACCTGAGTGTCATTTTTACAAACACAGATTCTGATTCTGTAGGTCAAGGTGAAGCATGGTTATCAACACCTTTTTAAAAACCCCCTTAGTAATTCAGATGAGCCAGGGTTAAGAACCACTGATTAATAACTTAAAATATCTTAAATATCTTAAATTAGACAAAGGAGATGAATAGAGTGAAATTGCACTTTTTACAAAAAGACAGTTATCTGGTTAACATGGTGTGACTCTGGGGACATTCTTTTCTTTTTGTAATTTCTATTATTGGGATTACAATAAAGTTTGAAGAATGCATTTACCCATCTAAATCACACTTCCCTGTGGATCTTCATTCATTTGGCTTTTAGGAAGAACTATCTGCTTGAGGTGTTAGAGCAACCAAGACGTAGGGACCAGCTTGGGAGCCATGAGGGGAGGAAAAAAAATCCCCATGGTACCTCCTGGATTCTCTTCATCTAGTTCCATTCAAAAAGGTCCCAAAGCACAGCCCAGTATCCTACTGTGTCCTGAGGGAGTGAAGGGGGGAGAGCATAAAATGGAACTTTCTGAGTTTCTTTAGCTCATCAGAATGCTGTGAGATCTGGAGGAGAGAGGGGTACAGATGTGCAGCAAGGGTGCTGCAGGCAGTACTCAGCTTTCCTCAACCTTCCCTCTGACCACCCCAAGTCGTTCCCTGCTCCCTTCCATGCCTGCATGTCTGACATGTGAACACGAACTAGACATTAGAAAGCACCTGCTGCTACCAGGAAAATTCTACCTTGGACAAGAGGCTACAGGGGAGTAGATGAGGAGAAGGGATGGTAAATGGAGAAAAATATTATAGCTACATCTGTGAGCCAGCCAGTAAGAAAAACTGTAAATCTAAACTAAACTAGATTCTAAATCTAAAAACAACAAAAAACCACAACTGACTGGCCTCTGTTTCTCAGACTGGAGAAAGGAACCTCATCCTTGCTATTAAGAAGTGGCCCAGTTTGATATTATGTAAGAGAAGGTGCTTTTGTATTTATTTACATTTCTTTTCAGGATAAAATCACTACCTGGTATGACAGTCCTTTTCCACATTTTATTTCTCCCTCATCCTTTAATTGTAAACTCTGACTTTTCAGATCAACTTGAATACTACCTGGCAGACTTGCTACTGTGTAAATACTTACCGAATTATGAAATGGTGAGTTGGTGGGGGGGAATAAATGAGAAGACTGGAATGTTCTCTTTTCACTGTAACAGATTTGATGAAGCTTTCCTTATGGTGCACAGGAAAACTACATCACATTCTTACATTGTACATTCTTACACTTCATGTAATAATAGAAGTATCTCCTGCTTCTCTTAGAACTGATGTCCCAGCCTCATGTAGCTGAGTTGAGGCAGGAGTCTGGTACCAAGCTGTGAGCTCCTAGTAGCCCCATTAAACCATGTTAACAATGCAAGGTTAGGAAACTAGAATAATGATGTCTACTCCCAGATATAGAAATAGTTCATGACGTGTCTCTTGGCAATTCACATAATCTTCTTGGACTTCCAGATTTGTAAAGAAAAAAAAAAAATGGGACTGAACTACATAAACTTCCTGGTCCCTTCTAGTCTTAGCGCTCTAATTGTTAAAACTAAATGGATGTGAGCTATTTAGGGCATTCTAGTGTAGGAAAAAGTAACACTTATTGACCTTAACTCCCAAGAACCCTCACATTTACATTGTAAACAGGATTTCTCCTCCATTTGAACATAATAGAGAATCAGAGATAAGATAGGACTTGCTTATGATCACACAGTTATCCAGGAATATATCCCAAATGGATCTGAACCTTGATTCCATTCTCTGCCACTCCCCATGGCCTCTAATCTGGGAGACTCATCTCTACAAGAGGATAGTTATTTTTATTTCAGGACACAAGTCCAGGTTGTACAACATTAAAAATATAGTATATTATTAAGTATAATCTTTTTTCTAGGCTTCCTTACTTGCATTTTTTTTTTTATTGGAAGCTAACAGAGGACCAGACAAAATTTTTTTTAACATTCTAATTGAGCTATTAAGAACACAAAATTCATCCCATTCCTATTTCAAAAAGACACTGGTGTCAGCATCTCCCATCTTCTCCCATCCTCCTGTATACATCGCCACTCTGTTACTCAAACATGACTCAAATTTATTGTGTAAAATTACTGCCCCCTAAGTGCAGGATCCACAGCCAGAGAACAGCTCTGGCTAGGAATATTAATTAAAACAAGAGCTTTTGCATGAAAATAGCCTAGTTGGCATGTAGTTAGGAATAAGTGTCATTTTTCATGTCAAAAAACTGCAGTCGCACATGACAATAGTTATACATTTAGTTTCCCATAGAGAAAACTAAGTGATCAGCCACTTAAATGTAGTAAAAGTTCTGAAACCCATTTTGTTTTTCTTCAACATAACAGCATCTATGTTTATCTTAAAATATAATTATTCACATATGTTCATGATATCTCTGATAGGCAAGGCAGACAAGGCCAATTACAGAGTGAGAATATGAGGAGAATGGAAATGATAGTGGAGGTGACAAGGGCTACGAGAGGTTTTTAAGTTGAATGTAATGAGCATATTGAGTTTTTTTGGTTTTTTTTTCAAAAGCTAACCTTGCTGGCTGTGAAAAGGACCAGAAGCATTGGGAGTCCAGTAGCAGGAGGTCAATTAAAAAGCAGAAGAGGTCAGCAGCCTGGGGTATAAAAGCACCTCTGGAGTGACCTAGGGAAGATGATGAGGCACATGGACATGAGGGAGAGGGAAAATGCAAAATATCACAGTCTTGGGGAATGGGTTAAATGAGAAACCATGATAAGAAATAAAGACTATCAGAGGAAGAATATTAAAATAGAGACATTTGGAGAGTAGGAAAGGGGTTGGAAGGAGGGGCACAGAGTAATGAGTTTAGCACAATATCTATTAAGATAGAAATGCTTGAGCTACATCTGTTAGGTAGTTGGATGGATGCACCAAAGAGAACTGAGAATTTCAAAAGACTATAAAACACAGTAGTTACAACATCAGCTTTAGAGTCAAACAGACAATGAGGGGAAGCGCCTGGGTGGCTCAGTGGGTTAAAGCCTCTGCCTTCGGCTCAGGTCATGATCTCAGGGTCCTGGGATCAAGCCCCGCATTGGGCTCTCTGCTCGACGGAGAGCCTGCTTCCCCCTCTCTGTCTCTGCCTGCCTCTCTGCGTACTTGTGATCTCTGTCAAATAAATAAAATCTTTTAAAAAATTTTTAAAAAAATAGACAATGGGTTTGGTCAAAGCTCTGCCATTATTCATTCTGTGAGACTGGACAAGATTTGGAGACTTTTCTGAGCATAAACTTCCTCATTTGGAAATGAAGACAGTAATACTCAAATGATATTTGATGTGGATCGAATTAGATGAAGCAGATATATCAGTGAGCAAAGTGCCTGGCATATAGTAGTAATTTCTCCATAAATGTTATATGCTATTACTATTACATAGGTTATTGGGCCATTAATAAAGGTAGGAATTGAAGTCAGAGGTTTGGAGCTGATAATCCTGGAGTATACAACAAGGGAAGATAATTAAAGACAGGACCTTAGGAATGCCAATTCTGGAGGGTCAGGCATAGCAGGGGCAGGCAAAAACAGACTGAGAAGGTGTAGTAGGGAAAAGGAGAATCAAGAGAGTATTGTGGCCTGGAAGCCAATGAGAGTAGGCAACAAGTAGGAGGATGGATCAGAATCATTGTATTAGGCAGTTATGGAGCAGAAAATTAACCATTAGATCTGTTAATGAGGATGATTTTGTTGACCTGAACAAAGAGTACTGTGATGAAATAAAGAATAGAAGCAGTACATAGAGACAGAATTCAGCTTTCCTACAAGATTTTTATTCAGTAAGAAAAAGGAAGGACAGAGGCATCTATAAATTTAATTAATTAATTTTATAGATGTCTCTCCAGTGCTCCAAAGGTATGAAACCATGATCTCAGGTTCAAGTCAGACATTGGGATTCACAATATATTAGGCAGCATTTGTTAAGCTTAAAACAATGGTTTTGCAGTCAGATCTATGATCTAGTTCTAGATCTTTCAAGCTGTGATTTGAACAAGGTACACAAATTTTTTTGATCCACATGCCAAACAACAATACTAATTTTAAGGTTGTTGTAAGAATAAAATAAAGTAAAATATTTTAAGAGATAAACACAGTTCCCACACATAATAATACCACCCCCCCCCCCACAGATGGTATACTTTGAAAGTTGTAGGAGTATTTGGAGAATGGAATCAATCATCCTGAAAAAGCAAAGGAGGTAGGAACTAAAGGCCAGGCCTTGTAGTGCCAACATTTTAGGAGTAACAAGAGAATGATTTAAGCAATTACACTACAGAAGTATAGGTAGGGGCGCCTGGGTGGCTCAGTTGGTTAAGCATCTGCCTTCACCTCAGGTCATGATCCCAGGGTCCTGGGATCAAGACCTGCATTAGGGTCCCTGCTCAGCAGAGAGCCCGCTTCTTTCTCTCCCTCTGCCTGCTACTCCCCCTGCTTGTACTCTCTCTCTGTCAAATAGATAAAATCTTAAAAAAAAAAAAAAAAAAGCATTGGTAAACAGCCATAGAAAATTCACAAAGGTTGGTGAACTAGAAGCAATGCAGGTAATTGTTTCATAGTCATGGGATGGATCAATAGCATCCACAAAAAAGACTGGAACTATAATTATATCATCAGACTAGAAAATGAGGAATTCACTGGGGATGGCACATGAAGTTGACCTCCAAATAGTTATATGACCAGCTATTGGTTTTCATTTCTGGTTGACTGAGGTCTTCTCCAAGGGCCACCATATCATATCTCTGAAATATTGTTTTTTTTGTGTCAAGTGGATCTTTCACACATTGGTGGTCACAGAACCTAAAGGGACAGAGAGCCTGTAACTTCATCAAGCTAATAAAAAAAGATCTAATATATTATTTTATGTCTTCTTGTACACATGACAGAATGTGACCTAAAGATAGTTTTCATTATAACCCAGCCCAATTTTTTCTAGCAACTACAATTTTCTATCAAATTGTAACTAAGGACTTTCAGGGAAGATGGCAGAGAAGGAGAATCCTAAGCTCACCTTGTCCCATGGATACAACTAGATAACACATACATCAGTGTAAATAATTCAGAAAATGACCAGAAGACTGGTAAACAGACTCTCCATAGTTAAATGTAGAGAAGAGGTCACATCAAAGAGAATAGGAAGGGCAGGGACATGGTTGAGAGCTATTAACAGACCCACAGGATGGTCTGTGGAAGGAAGGATGTACAGACAGAGAACAGATACCCCAAATATGGAGAACTCCCACAGAGAAGACAAACCATCATAACATTTGGTCTTGAAAATAAGAGGGGCCAAATTTTGCAAGTTCTTACAATCAGAGGGGTTTAACACCTGGAATTTTAAAAATCAATGAGCTTGGCTCTGGGAAAGTCAAGAAGGCAGAGTTTCTACCTTTAAAGAGATAGAACATCAAGCAGTCCCACAGAGTTTTCTATAGATACAGCCCATACAACCCAGCCTACTTTGGTCTAAGAAGGACAAGCATGGACCTTACTGGCATCATGCACCTAGCCCCAGCATTCTAGGGGACAGGACCTGCACCCCCTCCGAAATGCATTTAGCTGGTTTAGCTGGAGCCCATCCAAAATTGTACCATAAGCCTGGCAGTGTGCACACAGTCGCAACAGACTAGCACCACTTCAAAGGGACTCCTACCCTCCTACCCTAGGGAAATGGGGAGATAACCACACACATGAGCAGTGGGCTGGGGACAGACATCTGGTTTGACTATAGGCCCCACCCACCAACAAAATCTTCTCAGGGCACAACACAGGGAAAGTGCCCTGCAGCTTGGCAGTACTTCATCTCTGAAAAATGCCTGGTTTCACTCAACTCAAACTCAGAAGCCCTAAAATGGTCCACTAACAACACAAGAACCAAATCCTGCCCACAACAGGCAAAGAGAACCACTGTAGATGATGGGCTGAAGGCAAAAGCAGCTCAGCCACAATAGTAGGGTGTACACAACACACAAAGGATATACTCATGAAGCACCAGGTTCTGGTGAACAAGAGACATTGCACTGCAGAGCACTATAGGACCTCTTTTTAAGGCCACTACTTTCAAGAGCAGGGGATGTAGCTGACTTTCCCAACACATAGAAATAGATATAGAGAGTTAGACAAAATGAGGAGACAGAAGAATAGGTCCTAAATGAAAGAACAGGACAAAAATACAGCAAGAGACCTAAGGAAAGTTATCTCTAATAAATCATATTATTTATCTCTACCTCTAAAATATTAGAGAATTTAAAATAATCATCATAAAGATACTGACTGGACTTGAGAAAAGAGTGGAGGACCTCAGTGAGACTCTCAACAAAGAAAGAAAACATAAAAAAGAACCAATCAGACATGAAGAACTCGATAACAAAGTAAAAAGACATGAGAGGAAATAAATAGCAGACTAGAGCAATAAGAAGAAGGGATCAGTGACCCAGAGGAATGAACCTTACAGCTAACCTTACAGCTAAAGGAGATAGAAAAAGAACAATAAGCAAAAACCAAAACCAGTAGAAGAAAGGAAATAATAAAGATTAGAGTAGAAATAAGTGAAATGGAAACTAAAAAAAAAACAAAAACAAAAAACAATAATAGCACAGATCAAGGACACCAGGAACTGGCTCTTTGAAAAGATCAACAAAATTGATAAACCTTTAGCCAGACTCATCCAAAAAAAGAGGACTCCAATAAACAAATCAGAAATGCAATAGGAAAAATAACAACTGACACCACAAAATTATAAACAATTATAAAAGATTGTGAAAAAAATATATACCAACAAAATGGATTACCTAGAAGAAATGGATAAATTCCTAGAAACATATAAACTCCCAAAATTGAATCAGAAGGAAATAGAAAATTTGAACAGATTGATTACCAGCAATGACAATGCATCAGTAATTTAAAAACTCCCAACAAACAAAATTCCATGACCAGATGACTTCAAAGGTAAACTCTACCAAACATTTAAAGAGCAGTTAATACCTCTTCTTCTCAAATTATCCTAAAAAAATAGAAGGAAAGAAAACTTCCAAATTCATTCTACGAGGCCCACATTACCCTGAAACCAAAACAAAACAAAACAAAAGAGAGAGAGAGAGAGAGAGACAGAGCAAGAGATATCTGGTGATGAATATCTCTGATGAACAGGGATGCAAAAGTCCTCAACAAATACTAGCAAACTGAATTGAACAATATATTAACAGAATCATTCAAAAAAGTAAAAAATTTTTCAAAAAAAAAAAAAAAGTGAAGTGTGCCTGGCTTGCACAGTTGTAGAACATGTGACTCTTGACCTTGCAATTATGAGTTCGGGCCCCACATTGGATGTAGTGATTACTTAAAAATAAAAACTCTCGGGGCACCTGTGTGGCTCAGTGGGTTAAGCCTCTACCTTCAGCTCAGGTCATGATCCCAGGGTCCTGGGATTGAGCCCTGTATCGCCCCGTATCAGGCTCTCTGCTCAGCGGGGAGCCTGCTTCCTCCTTTCTCTCTGCCTGCTGCTCTGCCTACTTGTGATTTCTCTCTGTCAAATAAATAAATAAATAAAAATCTTAAAAAAAATAAAAACTCTCAAATACATAACTCACCAGTCAAGTGGGATTTATTTCCGGTTGCAAGGGTGATTCAGTATTCACTTATTAAATAATGTGAAGCTTACATCAATAAGAGGAAAGATAAAAATGATATGCTCATTTCAATAGATGCAGAAAACAATAAAAAAAGTACAATATCCATTCATGATAAAAATCCTCAAAAAAAGCAGGTTTATAGGGAACATACATCAGCCAACATAATAAAGGTCATATATGTAAAACCCACAGCTAACATCATGCTCAATGGTGAGAAACTGACAGCTTTTCCCCTAAGATTAGGAACAAGAAGACAATGATGTCCAACATATTACTGGAAGTCCTACCCACAGCAATCAGACAACAAAAAGAAGTAAAAGGCATACAAATGAGTAAGGAAAAGGTAAAACTTTCACTGTCTGCAGATAGCATGATCTTATATATAAAAGACCTATTGACTCCACCAAAAAATTATAAGAATTGATAAATACAGTAAGGTCACAGGGTACAAAATCAATATACAGAAATCTGTTGCATTTCTATACACTAATAATGAAATAGTAGAAAGAAAAATTAAGAAAAAATTCCAAAAAAGAGGAAAAAGAAAAAAAATTCCACTTAAAACTGCACCAAAAATAATAAAATACCTAGGTATAAACCTAATCAAGAAAATGAAAGTCCTGTACTCGAGAATTATAAAACATTAACAAAAGAAATTGAAGATGACACAAACAAATAGACAGATATTCCATGCTCGTGAATTGGGAGAACAATTATTAAAATGTTGATACTACCCAAAGCAATCTGAAGATTCAATACAATCCTTATCAAAATACCCACAGCATTTTTCACAGAAACAGGACAAATAATCCCAAAATTTGTATGAAACTATAAAAAAAACCAAATAGCCAAAACAATCTTTTTTTTTTTTTTTTGCCAAAACAATCTTGAAAAAAAGAAGAACAAAACTAGAGGAATCAAAATCCCAGATTTCCAGTTATACCACAAAGCTATAGTAATCCAAACAGCATGGTACTGGCACAAAAACAGACATACCGATCAAGGGAACAGGACAGAGAACCCAGAAATAAGCCCACAGTTATATGGTAAATTAATCTACAACAGAGAAGACAAGAATATGCGATGGGAAATAGACAAACTTTTTAGTAAGTGATATTGGGAAAACTGGACAGCTACATATAAAAGAATGAAACTGGACCAATTTCTTATACCATAGGCAAAAATAAACTCAAAATGAATTAAGGACCTAAATATGAGACCTGAAACCATAAAAAATTCTAGAAGAGAGCACAGGCAATAACTTCTTTGGCATTGGGCATAGCAACCTTTTTCTAAATATGTCTCATAAGCCAAAGGGAACAAAATAAAAATTAAACTACTGGGACTACATCAAAATAAAAAAAATTCTGTACAGCAAAGGAAACAACTGACCAAATAAAAAGACAACTTACTGAATGGGAGAAGATATTTGGAAATGATATATCTAATGAAGGGTTAATATCTAAAATGTATAAAGAACTGATACAACTTAACAGCAAATCATTATCATCCAATTTAAAAATGTGCAGAAGACATGAACAGAAGTCATTCAGATGGCCAATAGACATATGAAAGGATGCTCAACATCACTTCTTATCAGGTAAATGCAAATCAAAAGTATAATGAGATACCACCTCACACCTGTCAGAATGGCTAAAATCAACAACACACACGAAAAAGCAAGTGAGGATGTGAAGAAAAAGGAGCCCTCATGTATAATTGGTGGGAAAGTAAACTGGTATAGCCACCATGAAAAACAGTATGGAAGTTCCTTAAAAAGTTACAAATGGAATTACCATAGGATCCAGTAATTCCACTACTGGGTATTTACCCACAGGAAATTAAAACACTAATCTGAAAATATATATGCACCCCTATGTTTATTGCAGCATTTTTTTACAATAGCCAATATATGGAAGCAACTGAGGTATTCATCGATAATGAATGGAAACAGATTATACTTATATCGGGTGCCTGGGTGGCTCAGTGGGTTAAAATCTCTGCCTTCAGCTCAGGTCACGATCCCAGAGTTCTGGGATCGAGCCCCACATCAAGCTCTCTGCTCAGCAGGGAACCGGCTTCCTCCTCTCTCTCTCTCTGCCTGCCTCTCTGCCTACTTGTGATCTCTGTTTGTCAAATAAATAAAATCTTAAAAAAAAATTATACCTATATCTATACCCACACACACAGGAATATTACTCAGCCATAAAAAGAATGAAGTCTGGCCATTTGCAACTATATGGATGGATCTAGAGGGTATAATGCTAAGTGAAATAAGTCAGTCAGAGAAAAACAAATTCCACTCATATGTGGAACTTAAAGTTACAAAGCAAATGAACAAAAAAAAGAGAGAGAGAGAGAGAGAGAGACAAATCAAGAAACAAATTCTTAATTAGAGTAACTAGAGAGGTCAAACTGATGGTTACCATGGGGGAGATGGGTGGGGAATGGGTGAAATAGGTAAAATAGGTGAAGGGGATTAAAAGTACAACTTGTCTTGAACACAGAGTAATGTATGGAATTGTCGAATCACTATATTGTATATACTATATTGTACACCTGGAACTAATGTAACACTGCATATTAACTGTACTGGAATTTTTTTTAAAGATGAAAAATTTGGGGTGCCTGGGTAGTTCCTTCGTTGGGTGTCTGCCCTTTGCTCAGGTCATGATCCTGGGTCCTGGGATCAAGCTCTGCATCAGGTTCCATGCTTGGCGGGAAGCCTTGCTTCTCCCTCTCCCGCTCCCCCTGCTTGTGTTCCCTCTCTCACTATGTCTCTCTCTCTCTCAAATAAATAAATATCTTTTTTTTTAAAAAAAGGAAACTCTTAAAAAAATAAAGATGAAAAAATTTAAAGAAATAAAATCTGTAGTTTCATGTAACATTTTTTTAAATGAATTAACTAAGGACAGTTTATTAGGGTGATTCTCAGCCTTTGACTGGTTATACTCTCTCCTTTTCTGTGGTGGAATTTTGATAAGCAAAAGTCATACCATAAATCTTGAGTCTGAGTCTCATTTTACACAACAATTTGGTGTAGCCTTATTTGGCTGTGAGACACAAAGACCTGGGGCTTAGCTGAGTAAAGTACAGGGAAGAGATGGTGTGAGCTCAGGGTAGGACTTCCTTACGTCTTACTCCAGGTTCTTCTTTAAATTCCCTTTGCAGGTCCCTCAGCAACACCATGTGTAAGCTCTACTCCTGAGGTGTTTACTGTTAAAAAAGACTTTGTTTCCCAGGGAGGATTATAAACTTAATTTAGTTATTTCTCCTATTTCTTATATATTTCTTATGGGCTTCTTAAAATCCTTATTGGGGCCCCTGGGTGACTCAGTCAGTTAAGCATCTGACTCTTGTTTTCAGCTCAGGGTCGTGAGATTGAGCTCCACATTGGGCCTTATTTATTGATGTGCTCTGTCTAGTTCAGTTTTCCATCAGTCTTCTTCAATCTAAGGCTTAAGAAGGCTATCCCATCCTTGCTAGGTACATGTTAAATCATTATTATCCTTAGTCTACAGCAGCAATTCTCAAAATACAGTCTTTCAAGAGATTCTCTCAAAATTTTATGAGGTCAAAATTATTTCCATAATTACTAAGCATCTGACTCTTCATTTTCATTCTCTCTTGAGTGTATAGAGTATGAAAAAATCATTGATACTATTTCAGATTCTGTATTACAATCAACCTTTAAGGAACTACCACTTGCCCAGTTTGGTGTAACGTCAAAAAAGGAAATCCACAATTATCCGAAGAAGCTACTGAAATATTTCTCCTTTTTCCAACTACACATCTCCATAGGGCTAGATTCTCTTCAGATACTTATTCAAAACAACATATCACAACAGACTGAAAAAAGAAACATATATGAGACTCCAGCTATCTTCTAAGCCAGAAATGAAAGTGATCTTCAAAATATGTAAAGAAAAGCTCTCCTATTAACTAATGTTGAGAGGGAAATAGTATCTTTCATATAAATTATTACACTAATAAGTAAAGGATTTGTTATTTTTTTAAACTTTTTTTAAAAAAGATTTTATTTATTTACTTGACAGAGAGACAGTAAGAGAGGAAACACAAGCAGGGGGAGTGGGAGAGAGAGAAGCAGGCTCCCTGCTGAGCAGAGAGCCCGGTGCAGGGCTTGATCCCAGGACCCTGAGATCATGACCTGAGCCGAAGGCAGAGGCTTAACCCACTGAGCCACCCAGGCACCCCAAGGGTTTGTTATTTTTAAGTGAATCAATGAAAAAGCAATTTTTAAATTTCTCAGTTTTAATTTCTTATACCTTAAATATTGATAGACATAATTTACATAAACAAAAGCTCTCTGGGGTCCTCAAGGATTTTTTTTTCATGTGGCCTAATAAGAAAAGGAAGAGGAAGAGATTTAAGAATTGCTGGTCTATAGAATTTGGTTTTTGTTTTTAATGAAGATCCTATCATTAGGATAAAGATCCTATCATTTTGCTTGTACAGGAAAAGCAAAAAGAGAAAGGCAATTAGTGGTAGGGCTGGTGGTGATGGGGGTATGGAGGAATGGGGAAGGAGTGGTGGTTAAAGGTGGTGCCTGAAGGGTATGACTTTTCTTTTTGAGGTGATGAAAGTATTTTAAAATTGACTACAGTGGTGGTTGTATCCAACTCTATGAATACACAAAAACTATGGAATTGGGCAGCTAGGTGGCTCAATCCTTAACTGTCTGTCTTCAGTTCAGGTCATGATCCCAGAGTCCTGGGATGGAGCCCCACATAGGGCTCCCTGCTCAGCGGGAAGCCTGCTTCTCCCTCTCCCACTACCCCTGCTTGTATTCCTGCTCTTAATGTTTCTCTCTCTGTCAAAAAATAAATAAAATCTTTTAAAAAACCCACCAAAGCTATAAATTATTTTTCAATAATGCTGTTATCAAGAAAAATAAAGTTGTAGTACTAGAGATTATGCAAAAATACAGCTTCTTGTCATGGCTCCTGTGACTGTGATATTCCTTCCTGACCCCACTCCCAGAAACTGTAAAAACACATGGCATCTTTAGCCTAGAAGACAGAAAGAATATATCCTGTGGCATCCCCATGAGACTGAGTGAAGATCAAGAAAATGTCTATGTTCCTCAGGGAGAC
>ML101818.1:0-19759 GCA_003697995.1 Taxidea taxus jeffersonii
GGTTCTAAGGACCCTGTTGGAGGAAGCCCCACACCATCAGCATGGCCACTGACAAACACCCACGGTGCCACGGACTCCCCTGCTGGGAGGACGTGAATCCTTGATGCCTTTCCATTTTGCATCCTTCCCTGTCCAGGCTTCCAGTCACTAGCACGCCTGTACCTCCCAAGTGCTGCCCCAGCCTCCCCAGAGAAGTCCTTACTGAGTATGAACGGTGGCTGAACATAAACATTTTCTTGCTCAAGCTCCTGGACTGAACCCCAGCCCTGCGACTGACCTGCTGTGTGGCCAGGGGCAGGTCATTTCCCTCCCCTTTGGCTCGGTTTCTTAATCTGTCTAATTCATTGTAAATATTGATGACCAAGCCAAAGAGCATTTAAAGTCCTCTGGACCCAGCAGAGCAATAATGCCCACCTCACAAGGTTGTTGTAAGAAATAAAGGTCCCTCTATGTGCAGAGCTCCGAAGTGCTGGGCACCTGCTGAGTGCCGCTGAAATGAGCGCTAGGATCTGCATTTACCTGAGCTCCTAAAAACCGTGCTCGTTTGGTCTTTCTAGGGAGACTTCAGGGAGGGATTCTGTGTGTCTTACTCATCTCCATATCCCGAGCTCCTTGCCTGGTATGTGGTAGGTTTGGGGGAATAGTTCGGGACCGCTGGTTATTTTGAGCCTCGTGCAGCCTCTCCCCCTGCCCCGCACTTGGGCTGGCCCCACCAGCCTCCTGGGGAAACAGACTGAGTCAGGCCCCTTTGAGGTATGACTGGCTACGCTGATGTGATGACAACTGACCCACCCAAGCACGGTCTTCCCTTTTTGAGACAAATCATCACCCCGCTACTCTAGCTGCTCCTGGATGGACCACGTGTGCTATGTCTCCAACTCAGAAGACTGCTGAGGCCTGGAAAGAAACAGGCCGCCGTGCACCAGGACAGACGAGGACGACGACAGCAAGCGGGCAAGTGGGTGCCCGCCCCGAGAAGGCAGCTCCTGCTCACCTCCCGCTCATCACTGCCAGAGAAGTCTCCCGGTCCGACGGTGTCGTATCCTGCTGCTTCAAGAGAAGCCACGTTTACGGGCCAACTCCTGATGTTTACATATGTGTGACGAGGTCAAAAAGTTTAAATGTATTTTGGGGATCAAATAACACACATCTGGAAAAAAAATAAATCTGTGAGATGATAGATGGGTTACTTAACTAGAGGGAGGGAATCCTTTTATAACATATATGTATATCAAATACCACAATGTATGCTTTAAATAGCTTACAACTCTGCCAATTATACCTCAGTAAAGCTGGGAAAAAAAATTTAGCATACATCTGTACTGGTTAGCAACTTGTGATTGAGTAGCAGTCCTCTGTCCTGGGGCATACAGCCTTTCCCAGCAAACGCCAACGATTTTATTTGCCTTTGTTCACAGTCCCATTTTTCTCTCACTCTCTATTTTGCTCAGTATTTACTGAGCAACTACTGCGTGCTGGATTTTAGAAACTAGGAATGTGGCAGTGTACAGATGATCTCTGCCCTCAGAGAGCTGGGAGTTTCAAATATTAGGCATCTGTGTCTGCTCCTGATTTTTAAATATTGATAACCAAATAAAAAAGATTAAAAGCCTTCTATGAGCCAATGTGTTTTTTAAATCTACAATCCCAAAAACATTTCCTGAAATCCTAAAACATGAACACAGTGGAAAGATAGATTTTTCCATGGAAAATATATTTATAAACATCCTGGAAATTCTCAGTACAGGTTAGCATCAAAAGCCCAGGAAAGGGGTTAGAGAAAAGAAATAGGTTTTGCTTTATCTAATCCAGCATTTTACTTGTCTGGGGAACTCTTCTTCCCTTGAATGCTGGTTAACTTTTGATGCATAACAAAGCATCCCTGAAGTGAGATTTTTAAACAATAACTATTGATTTGGTGGGTGAATCTGTGCATTAATAATTTGGGCTGGGCTCATGTGAATGGTTCCTGTCTCAGCTGAGCTTGTTCATGAGTCTGGGTTACCTGCCAGGTGGGCAGGTGGCTGGCTGATCTAGGATGACCTTGGTGGGAACAACTTCCCTTTCTTCCATGTGGTCTCTCATCTCCTGGCCAGCTAGTGCCGGTGGTTGGGCAGGGTTTGTAGAGCAAGTGGAAGTGTGCAAGGTCTACTCTTGAGACATAATTCAGGAGTGGGACAGCATCACTTCTCCATTCTAAGGGACCAAAGCAAAGCAGAGGACTGGTGCAAGCTTTCAAAGGAGGAAAAATACATCTCATCCCTTGATGGGAGAAGCTGCAAAGTCACATTGCAAAGGACATGATATAGGGAGGAGCAATGACGGCCATGTTTACCCCCCACGGTGTCACACCATACCTATAAATGGGCCTAGGAATCTACCTTATGTGGAACCCATGTAGGGAAACCCTCATCTAATTCATTTTCAAAGGAAGCTTTGATATATAATTATTCTGCTTGGGACCAGTGGTTTTTCAACCACATCCAAAAAACAGCTTAAACATTCTCCCACCATGTCTGCTCCAAAATAAAAATGAAATAACTGTGTGCACAAAGGAACTATATAGTCCTCAATTCTTTTCTGCTGAAAAACAACTTGGGCCCAGCTGACAGCATTCCAAATAAGCAGACATATAACTAAGGAAAGATGCAGTGAAGAAACGTAAGAGCTTATTTTCACCTTGTGTGTTTTTTTCTTTAAAGATTTATTTATTATTTGAGAGACAGTGAGAGAGAGAGAGAGTAGGAAGACGGGTAGAGAGAGAAGAGGGACAGAATGTCCAGCAGATTCCCTGCTGAGCACGGAGCCCAACGTGGAATGGATCCCAAGACCCTGGGATTGTGACCCCAGCTGAAACCAAGAGTTGGACACTGAACTGACGAAGCCACCCAGGGACCCCACCTTGTGGTTATTTTTTAAAAAGTTTTGTTTTGTTTTGTTTTTAATAGAACAGAGCTCCAGTTCATAACTAGATCATTTCTCTTAACAGTTTTATCCAAATTGAATATATGTTCTGAAAAATTGAGAAAAGTAGAACTCTGATTCAGGAGGAGGGGAAGCAACATACCATTTATTGACTGTTGTGTATGTAACATCTCCCTTGATCCTCAACAACTCGGGGAGGAAGATATTATTGATGTGTGACATTTCCAGGCAGAAAAGCCAGCTTAGAGTTCACCGTACAAGCAACCCAACTTTCAAGGTCAAGGCTGTTCCATCAGCCTGGGTCATGGAGTGATGCCGCCCACAAGGAACATGAAGCATGACTGCAAGATAAGCCACTGGCTCACCGGTCACTGTGACGGGGTCATTCGTCACTGGAGCATGACCTAGACTATTCAGGGCTCCGAAACCCCTACAGGCAGATCTACTGCCTGACTTTGGTCAGTCATCCTTCTAATTTCTGATAAAATACTAGAGTGGCCCAGGGTCTACAGTCAGATTTAGCTGGGTCTGAATCCTGACCTTGCTATCCTTGCCCTGCACCTCTTGGCCAGCTGCACAGCCCTTCTTAGCCTTCATTTTCTTGTGTATAAAAATGAGAGTAATGATGCCGACCACATACACATTTGAGGTGAAATCTAATAGAGTTAACAAAAGGAGAGATCCTTGCTCTGTCCCTGGTGTTCCAGAAACATCCCCTCAACCTTTCTCCATCCCTAAGTGCCACCCCAACACACAAACCCATCTGCACACATGCACACTGGCATACCTTCTCCCAGTTCTCACAGCCCCTCCCTTTCCCTGTGAGCCCTTTCTTGCCTGCCCTGTTCTGTCCTAATGACCAGGGCTCAGGCCATCCCCATCTGCCTCTACAGTTGTGCACCTTCTCTCCTGTTGCCTCTCTCTTTCCTAGCACTCCACTGTCCCCTGCCAGCACACCAAACACTCATCTTCCTTCTGACGCCTTCCCTTCCTCCCTCCTCCGGCAACAACTGTCTGACTTGAGAGCCTCGACCTCCTTCCCTGCATCTGTAGTCATCAGTGAAATGCTGAGCACAGCTGGATTTTCAAAGCCAATGGTTAATTGCAGGGAGCTGAGGGTGACCCAGTGGCGGTTTCAAGTATTTGGAGTGTGAAATAATGAAGACGCTGGTGAGCAGACAGCCTAAAAAGCAGCATATCAGCCCCCTGAACAGCTTCCAAGGGTTCTGATGAAAGCCGCCTCTCCCCAGCTGCTGAGGCTTGTGCTCGAGCTGGGAGGCAGGCAAGAGCCAGAGACCACCCCAGGGAGCTGCGCGGCAGGAGAGCGCATCCTCAGACCTGCAGAAGGCTTCTGATAACTTCTCAGTTACCATGGCAGCTGGGCTCAGAAAGGACTGCACGGGAACTAAGCAGCAAATTCTTTAACGAGGTGGTGACCGTGAGGACCTAGGTCTCCCCTAACCACAACAGCGATCTCTTGATCCCATCACCGTTAATGAGTGACCCTCACCAAGACCCTCCACGCAGAGGACAGGCTCTCGTGCGTCATGGATGACGAGGGAGCCTGATCAATTAGGTCATTACCGAGGCTCTGTACTCACAAAAGCAGGACGGTCAGTCTGTGCCCGCCATCACATTTTTCTTTACCCAGTCCATAATCCAGATTGACAATGGGCAGGCAAATACCAAAAAGGCCACTCTACAGGCCATCATGTGGTCCCATGAGTTTATATAGAGAGATGGGATTTCCCGGAGAGTCTTCAACTTCTAAGATACAGCATTTTGTCAAGTTATTTGTTCTGCACTGGGGACAAAACAATGAAAACCTCTAGGTCCCTGCTATCAAGGGGTTTATAGTCAAAGAGGGAGAAACACAAACGATTAAGACATTTTAATAGTGAGGTAAGCTCTGGGTGTTGAGTGTGGGGAGAGGCAAAAAGGGCCGATCATGTAGGTGCTCAGTAAATGGAATCAACGTACCAAGCACCTCCTACTGCAGAATATTTATACCAGCTATTCCTCTGCCTGGAATATTCTCCCCCATTACCTGGGTAGGGGCTTCCTATTGTTGCTTTACCAGCCCCTAGTGGCCCTCTGTACTCCTTGACTCCTGGCTGGTCCTCACATCACTTCAACTTCTTACTTTGGTCATATCTCCTACCTCTGACTCTGACTCTTTTTGTTTTCTTCTTATAAGCACTCTTGTGATGACACTGGGTCCATCAAAGAAAATCCAAAATAATGTGCCCACCTCAAATCTTTCATTTAATCACCCCTGCAAAGTCTCTTCATGAGGTAAGGTAATAGTCACAGATGTAGAGATTGGGATGTGGACACATTTGGGGGGCCATTATTCAGTGTACAGCAACCCTCATGACTCCTGTCCTTAAAATCTCTGCTTAGATACTTATTTCTGAGGCCTTTGTGCCAAACTAACATAAAATATAGACACATCACCCACTCCTCTGCACTCCCTGTCTTCCCCACCTTGATTTTTCTGCACTTTTTTTTTTAAAGATTTATTTATTTATTTGTCAGAAAGAGTGAGCACAGGCAGACAGAGTGGCAGGCAGAGAGAGGAGGAAGCAGGCTTCCTGCTGAGCAAGGAGCCCGATGTGGGACTCGATCCCAGGACGCTGGGATCATGACCTGAGCCGAAGGCAGCCGCTTAACCAACTGAGCCACCCAGGCGTCCCTTTTCTGCATTTTTTTTTACATCTCTACCTGCAGTACTATTATTTGCTCATTTATTTTTGACCCTCTCTCCCCAGCTAGAATGTAAGTTCCATGAAAGTAGTACTTGGTTGGCTCTATGTCATCAGAGCCTAGAACAGTGCCTGGCAGTTAAAATCAAAGAAACTAACCTACAGATATGATGGCATTGATGAGAACTCAGCCAGGCAAAACGGTAGTAAAGAGAAAAAGGGGGTGGGGAGGGCCACAGGCAAAGAGAAAACATGAACATTCAAGAAACATGGTTAGTTCCAGAGACAGAAAGAGATTCAGCATCACTGTGAGGTGGATACTTTTGGTTGCCCAACCCCCATCCATCTCCCCACCCCACTTCTAGTAGAAGACCAATTGTGAGCACATGAACACACTCATGTACACATGTACCCAACACAACCCAACCCAACACTGACCTCACGCTTTATCTTTATCACACAGATCCTGACTTCTGGAGGCTCCATTTCCCAGCTTCCTGTGTCAACCATTGGTTTGACCCATGGGAGGTCTTGGTAGGAGACAGGAAGTGTTATGGACTGGAGTGTTCCCCTCGAAATTCAGATGTTGAAGCCCTAACCCCCAGTGTGATTGTATCTGGAGATAGGGCCCTAAGATAGAGCAGTGAGGCCTTAATCTGAAAGGACTGGTGTTCTTATAGGAGTTAGAGACACCAGAGAATTCATTCTCTCTCTGTCACTGTGCGCGCATAGGGGAAAGGCCATGTGGTCTTGGACATCCAGCCTCTAGCACTGTGAGAAAATAAATGTGTGTTGTGTAAGCCACCCTGTCAGTGGTATTCTGTTATGGCAACCTGAGTTAATTGACACAGGAAGGACGGAGAAAGAAAAAGCCAGAATCAATCTCTCTCTCACTTTCTCTCTCTCTCCTTCCCTGACTCAGGCAGCTCTGTCCCATCAGTGACTTCAGCTGGACAGGCTTACGTGGTCCCGACCTCTGCCAGGTGACCAAGGCCCCACCTGTGACCTTTATCCCTTTCTGTCTGCAAATCTCTTGAGAGCCATGTCATCCCCTGTTGGTGTCTCAGCTCTCCTTTACCTGACTAATTCCCTGTATTGAACGCCTTCTGTTGGAAGAACTCACAGAGCTCTGATTCCCCTGGTTGGACCCCGCCTGACACCTCATATGGCACAGAAGGTGTGTGTGTGGGGGGAGCACCAGAGGATGGTGAACAGCACTGCGGGGTTGGGGGAGGGGACAGTTCACCATGTTCCCTGCATCTCAAATTGCAGGAGGCAATGTCAGAGCTCAAAGTGGGGCATATCCAGGCGGCAACGGGGAGACAACCCAGCATGTCTTCAGCAGGAGGAGGGCCATTTTGAGGGCTCCATCTCAGAAAGGTCAGGTCATTAAAGGCATCTACCTATACCACCTGGAGAATTATTCTGTGGGGCTTAAATTTTCCAAGGCTCCTCTAATGCTGTATAGACACCACCTGAGACTTCTCTCCCAGAAGGAATGGTAGCGGAAGGGAGAAAAGAGACAACAAAGTGAGCAGAGGTGAGAGCTGGCCCTCCCACCCTCTCTGGATCTAGACTGTGTCTACACCACCATTCCCATGGCGGGGCGTGCCACAGAAACCACGGTGTCCCCATGCCCACCCCCTGCCCCCTTTGAAACCCCAGATTCTTGGGCTTCGAAACCAAGCGGGGACTGAGAAAACGCAAGCCAGAAACACCGCAGTCAGCACTTTAAATACAGAATTTCTGTTCCACATAGGGGTGTCATACGGGTGGTGCAGCGAGTGCCAGCTGGCAGCTTGCGACTCAGAAGGCCAGCGTCCTGGTCTGTACAACCAATCACACGCAGCAGGCGGAGGCCGACTAGTTCTCCGTCATTCTTCAGCAAAACTTCCCTCTCCCTCTCTCTTACTTGCTCTGCTTTTCTCCTTTCTTTCCTCTTCCCTTTCATTCTTTTTTCTTTTTAAAATATTCTTGGAAACACTCTCCTGCCAATCACTGTCAGCGGCTCCTCAGGCCTGGGTAAAGCAACAGCAGATGCGCCAAGAGACGCGCAGACTTGGGAGCGTGCTCTGGAGGCTGCGTGGGAGGGAGCAGTCCTCTCTCCCCAGCACCAGCGGTAACGCACTAGACGCCAGCACAGCCCGAGACAGGTTCTGATCTAGTAAGGATCATTCTTCAGGTGCACGGGCGGGCAGAAAACCGAACCGAATGCTTCGTCACACAGAGCTGATGTCTTTTTTTTTTTTTTTAAAGATTTTATTTATTTATTTGACACAGAGAGAGAGAGATCACAAGTAGGCAGAGAGGCAGGCAGAGAGAGAGG
Organism: Taxidea taxus jeffersonii; assembly: GCA_003697995.1. Classification (NCBI taxonomy): domain Eukaryota; kingdom Metazoa; phylum Chordata; class Mammalia; order Carnivora; family Mustelidae; genus Taxidea; species Taxidea taxus. The sequence continues at coordinate 7,957 of ML101818.1, forward strand.
GAAGCAGGCTCCCTGCTGAGCAGAGAGCCCGACGCGGGGCTCGATCCCAGGACCCTGGGATCATGACCTGAGCCGAAGGCAGAGGCTTTAACCCACTGAGCCACCCAGGCGCCCCAGAGCTGATGTCTTTTAAGTGATATTAAAAATGATATTCTCCTACAAGAGAAGGCTGCTGAGATTTATACATATTGCTAATATATTTAAGGCAGGAGAGGAAAAGACAACGGTCTCCCGCAGGGGCACAGAAACTGAATGGGAACAGTGTGAGAACTCAAGGTAGGACCTCTTGTCCCGAAGGGCCAGGAATCATCTGGGACTCTCTTAGGACTGGAGTCCTTGACATCCAGGTCAGAGGGTCTGGGTGGGGTGTTTAGGTGAAAGGAAACATGTTTTAAGAGTACCAGCCTATTTTAGAAATCAGCTAAGCTTTCTAGGGCTTAAGAAAAGCCATGGCTTTCAGAGAAAGGCTCATAGGAAAGTCGAAAGATCTCTGTCTCGCCTGGCCCCTCTCACAAACACCCACCTGCATGAATCTGGGTTGGTGCACACGAGCCACCCTCTGTCATCTCCATGACCTGTGCAGAGCTACCCACACACGGAGGACGCGACAGAGTCTATGGCTGGGAGGCCGCGTGGGGTCGGGTGTAAAGGACACCATCAACCTCATGCTTAGACTCTTGCTGTCCGTCGTCAAACATTAAAGTGACATATTGTGTCCTTGAGATACACTCACAGGACTAATTTTATAACCTATTTCTGCACTTCATCATTTTTCAGTACAGGGGAGACTGGGGCCTCTCCTCAACATCGAGAGCTCCTTGGTATCAGCAGCCTGGTAAATTCTTCATCCGTAAGGCCAGCATGTCCCAGTCCCCCAAGAAGTGGATAAATCCAGACTTCTTAGATATTGTATGTACGTAACAACAATGTTTGCTTGGTGGGGAAGGAGACTGTTCTTTTTCCCAGGAAAAAGTGCCACCATTAAATCCCAAAGGAAAGAACGTTAGGAAAGCATAGAAACGATCTTTTTTAAGCCCCCAGAATTTCTAGGATGTCAAGCATTAATTCTATTGTCTTTTCCTGGAATGCCTCTCTGGAATATGTCTCCAGCCCCTCTTCACCTGGCCAACTTCTGTTTGTCTTTCTAAGCTCAGCCCCAGGAAACCCTTTCCTCCAGGAAGTCTTCCCAACCTTTCATAATACTAGGCTCTCTGTGAAACCATCTCATGGGTCTCCTGGGCTTCTCTTCCGTGGCTCTAATCACAATTGCAAATCATGCATTGTTTCTGCGATTATTTAATGCCTGTCTCCCCCTCCAAACTGTAAAGTCCATGAAGACAGTGTGGCAGCCCCCCCTCAGGTCTCCCACGGCCCTGGCTGCTGTGCTTCAAATCGGCCAAGGTGCTGTACCATGGCCTCCCTTCCCGCGGGCTACCCCAGCCACTGACTTAGCAAGCACGGGAGGCAGGTCGCTCCTGCCACATGCAGGACTCCTCTGACAGGCCAAAATGGTCTTAGAACTGGGCAGCCATCTGAACCTCTTTTACCCATGTTCCTTCCTGCTCTCTCTCCTTCACAGGGCTCTCTGAAGGCTCTCTGCATCCCTCCAGCCCCCGCCCGTTTCTCTCAAAGGGCATCTGCTTCCCTGAGCACCCAGAGGACTCACAGTGATGCAGGCAGTAATTCCCACTTATTCCCCCAGTTTTTCCTGGGCCCGTCACTAGGCCTGGTGTGTAAGAGGTACTCAGTTAAGATGGATAAAATGAATATATGCTTGCAGACATGGTGAAGCCTGGTTGAGAGAGTGTGGATTAGAGCAAATCTAACTCATCCCCTGGGAAATCAATGCCCTACAGAATCGATACAAAATGCCCCATTCTTTAGAGCTTTCACAAGTGACCATACCAGTAGCTGAGGGAAAAAGCTGTTTTCGACACTATAACATGGTATCAGCACAGTATCAACGTGGCTACCTTTCATTGAGCCCCTGTACACAGAAGGCATTGACTACACAATTTGTAAACATTAATTCACTGAAGTATCACAACAGCCATATGAGGTTCCTCTTACTCCCATTTTGCAAATGAGAAAACTGAGGATTAGTAAGTCAGAACAGTTTAAGTTTTGTTGTAGTGACAACAAACCCCAAATTTGGTGGCTTAAAACTATTATATGTAAATATGCGTTCTCTCCACTTCCTGCTAATCTTTCAAAGAAGTCAAAAACTTTTGAACAGCACTAGTTGCTAAATGTGACCTCTATATGCTGAGTTGGTAAGGCCCCGCTTCACTTGGACCTCTGTCACCCGGGAACATCTCCAACTCCCTTGCTGGAGTTAAGTTTCAGAGACCTGAGGTCCTAGCAACAGATCTGCTCTGACACTCCCCGCTCTCACCAGGTCTGGCCAACCCAGAACAGTAGGCTTTCCAAACACAATGCAAAGCCCACTCACTATCCACTCTTGTCACTGTTGAGAGCTGGAACAGCCCCTTCAAAAACATGGCATTTCATCATTTTTAGTCTTCACGTTATTGCCGTGACTGTGTCCACAATCCCCAGCTCTGGGCTGTTGTTTCAACCAGGCAACTAGAAAAGAGTCTATTTTAATTTCAGTCTTCTTCTCCCCTCCCCTTAATAAACACTAAAATATCCCAGTTTCCCAACAATTTTTAGAATGACTGGTTATCCCAAGTGGCCAAGAAAATTTGAATGAGATTCACTTTTGGTAGTTCACTGAGGTAAATGCCAAGATGGGCAAATCACAAAACTAACAGATTCTTCTTATAATGTCCAAAGTACAAAATTAAACTATACTATTACACAAGCTTGTTTAAACTATACCGTATACTCCCAACTCCCCCAGCCCCCCGGGGCCCCTTTGGGAGGTTCTGACATGCCCTCCTGGTTGATGACCACCGGCCACAGACTGGGGTGAAAGGGTAGGATATTTTGCTCCACCTCAGGACGGGCTTAGGGACTGGGTGTGACAAATGATATCACAACCATCTAGGCAGGAATCTACTTTGGTTTCAGGATGTGTCTCCACTGAGAGGCAATCTCGATATGGGCCACTCAAGGGACATTAGAAACCAGCTAGCCGAAGGAAGAAGAGAGACCCAGTGGCTGCAGGTCCACCTGTCCGTGACAGACTGCAGCCCAGGACTCACGGCTCTGACGGTGCCCGGGCTCTTGCGGCCTGAAGCAACATCTGGTTTCCTGATTCAAGCCTCTCTTTGTCAAAACAGGTTCTCTCCCGGCAGGGTCTCTAGTCCCTCTAATATTTCTTAAGCCTAATTGGAGATGGGGGTCTGAGAAGCCTCAGCCGTTTTTGAGAGTCAGGGAGTCCCAGGGAGGGAGACCTTGGTCCCATTCCTAGGACCTGCCAGTTGTGTTGGCCAGAGTCCTACATCCAGTGAGTTGTGATCTGAGCCAATCCCATAACCAATGTCAGTACCTCAGTTTCCCTACCCATAAAACTTAGCTCTGGGACTCGGGAGCCTTAATGAGCATTGGCCTTTCCTGGATAAATTAACCAGGTGCCGGAAACATCTGTGGCTGGAGGCAGAGTCTGCTGCATAAACAGAATATAGTATTCTTATACACAAGACTGCGGCTAGCGCTCAAATACCAACTAAGCCTGACTTCATCCCAAGTCCCATTCAGTAAGTATCTTGGGAAAAGTCAGTCCCTTCTCTAGACTAATGCTGTATTTGAAGACCTCACCTTCTCATTTACCGTGCTCTGTTCTTCTCAGGACAAAGGATTTTCTGTAAAAAGTGAAGAGTCAATAATTCTTTTTTTTTTATTTAAAAAATTTTTTTATTTGTCAGAGAGAGAGAGAGAGAGAGCAAGCACAGGCAGACAGAGTGGTAGGCAGAGGGAGAAGCAGGCTCCCCGAGCAAGGAGCCCGATGTGGGACTCGATCCCAGGACGCTGGGATCATGACCTGAGCCGAAGGCAGCCGCTTAACCCACTGAGCCACCGAGGCGTCCCAAGAGTCAATAATTCTTACAGCACCATTTTCCATTTAAATCATAGCTACACTCCAAAAATCAACAGCCCGAGAGAACACATGCTCTGTATGGACAAGGGCAGTACCTTATTCGCAAACATCTCCACATAGCACTGATCCAGAGAGGGTGCTAAGAAGGAACTTCTGGACAAATGAGTAAAGTCGATCGATAATAGCTCTAGAAAACTACTATCTGTCTGCACAGGTTTTAGACTGCCTTTCTGGCCTCTCCTCCCACGCTCTCCTTTGTTTATGGCTTTATTTGGGAAGAGAATACAAAGTCACTTGATAAACCAGGTAAGACTCAAAGAAGTCAACCTGGCAGGCAGTAGCAGATCTGGAAACAAAACCTCGGTCTCCAAGCACCCAATTCAGTCTTCTCTTTATAACTCACTGTTCTCCTTTGCCTAAAGTCACACTCAGAAAACTGTATGTAGATCAGGGGCCAAAAACAGCCCATCGCCTGATTCTTATAAAGTTTTACTGGAACACAGCCACACCCATCTTCTTACATACGGCTGTTTTCCCACTACAACAGCAGAACTGAGTCGTTGCCATAGAGACCTTCTGGCCCACAAAGCCTAAAATATTTACTACGAGGCTCTTTGTAGAAAGCATGGTGACCCCAGATCTCTAGAAACCTTCCCTGGAACCCGCAGCCATCCTTGGAGCTACTGCTAGAGACAAGGGCTGGCTGGTCACACTGTTTGGTCCCAGAGCCCACACGGCACCAGTCCACGAACGCCTGCTGCTGTGAGCGTGAAGAGCTTTACGCCCATCACCCTGTGTAATTCTCCCAACGACCCTGTTGTGGGCATCACAACACATCCATACTGGGCTAACGGAACTGGGCTGAGTCAGGTGAAATCGCCATTTTTTGTTGGTCGGATCCTAGAGATTTCCGTTTTGAAGATATGAAAACATCGGCCCAGTTAAGTGAAAGTACTCAGATGCTAACTGGCTCTGTGCCTCGGGCAGCCACAAGCTAGACTGCTGCTTCTTGAAACTTTACACTTCACTTTTTGTATTAAAAGTTGTGCAAATCCTGAAGAACCCAATCTAATGCTGTTTAAGCAAGCTTTTCCCAAGTTAATGTAACCGGGAAAGTTCTCAGGATTTCCGCCCCAGGGAGCACCTGTAAATATCCCACAAAACTAATCTTCCTTGGGACCCATCAGGGAAACACCTCCGGTCCCTCCATCCCCATCTAAGAGGCTGCAACATTTCACAGGCGCCGCGGTCCCCATCCCCCCGAATGCCACCATCTTCTGCCCCCCTCAGAACGCCCACACAACTGCTCTGGGCATGCCTGATTTGAGACACTGCACCTTGCTCCACGGGCAAATGGAACTCTATTTTCACTAAAATAACCTGAATAGTCCATTCTGTTGCTGCAGGCTAATTCCATTTACAGGAATAATGAAACTCCATCCTTGTGTGGCTTTGGATGCTCATTTAATACCCTTTACCCATCCCATACCTCCCATTTGTAATGCAAATAAACTGCATCTTCCATCAGAACTGCTCACTCTCCCTCTAAGTCCAAGTTCTTAGGATTTATGTGCCGAATCAGTCACAGGCTTTTTTCCAAAGGTAGTATCCAAAATCCGAGGCTGCCTTCTAGTCCAGGTCAATTAAACAATGTGCTTGGCTGTTTTCCCCTCACTTTTTAAAAGAGAGTAATTGCTAGTATATGTAAAGTTTACAGGCAGGGCCTCATTTATTACAAATTTTGTCCAGGAATAATATTTAAGTCCATAACTTATCATAAGCATCCTCCCTTACCCCCTCCTAAAATATTAACTTGGTAGGGAGGCTGGAAATCTATCATAACCAATGACAGACATCCGTGCACAAAAATAGCAAGTCTCAAGTTTAATATTTTATTGCCATATTTTGAAACAACTGGTTAGGCAGCTGCTACCGTTATCTTCCAATTATTCCTCATTTTTCCAGAGTTTTAAATGCAAGCTGTAACAAATTAAATCTAAATTTCTATATGCTCCTTAAGGAAAAAAAAAAAAAAGACAGTTTCAGAAAACACTACAAAAAAAAGTTGAAGTGGAGAGGAAGAAAGGGATATTGGCAGCAAGAGAGAGAACTCTATTTTTAATGTCTCCAATGATTTGTTTCGATTGCCTCCAGGTATGTGGCTATGCCTTCCCCCAGGTGGTCCTCGAGACTTCCATTCTGAATAGACTCTTGGGCTGAGACTTTGCAGTTTGCTAAAAATGCACTTCTCCCTGCCATTTCTGTAAAAGTGCTTAAGAAATCCTTTCACTGAATGCTGAATATTTTGCATGCTCTGGTGTAACACTACCAATGGTGCTCAAATACCCAAGAAATTTCTCCCAAGATTAAATGGGTCATGTTTTGGCGATATCAGGTCAAACAGAATTGCATGTGATTTTGACTGAACACAAAGGCAGAGAACAGCGTAGTTATTTTTTCTTCCAACATCAACATGCTTTCATCCTAAATTATGGGATCTGGGTCTAACAATTACATTTTTGATAAAAAATAGTAACAATAGTAATTCATACCTATTTGAATTTTGTTTTCTTTTTGAAAAAATCTGGCTCTTTGACTCTAATTAGGGGAAGCCGAGGGTGAACATAGGAGGAGGCAGCCTGTCACAGTGCCTTTCCCTCCCGCTGCCAAGATTCAACACAGATTTCATGTCCCTGCAGCTTTGCTGGGCGCAGGGCTGTGGAGTGGCACACACTTGCTGTCCTTCTCGCTGTAGCACATGACACAGCCGCTTGCAGGTGGCCCCTGGGATCACCGTTGGGTAAATGAAGCCCTATTGCATCAGGTTCCTTGTACATCTGGTTTCAAATGCTGGTGACTCTTAGGGAAGGTCCCCAGGCATGGCTCGCAAGTCTCTGGACCTGTGACTCCTTCCAGCCTTTGTCTCCTTCCCCTCAGGCCTGAGTTCTTTCTGCCTGGCATCCCCTTCCTTCTCCATGATCTGGCCTATTACTCTTCAATTCCAATAGAAGGGGCTACTCTCTACTTTATTGCAACGTCTTCCCCAAATCATCTCTGGCAACTTAAAAAACAAAACAAAACAAAACAGAAAAATAAACAGATTCCCAGGCCTCCTTTCAGGACCTGACTTTTTAAAAAACCCTCCGGGACTTTATGACACAAAGTCAGATTCAGGGACCACTGTTCCAGAGCAAATTCCAGCAAGCACCAGGATGACCCAGGGTGGCTGTGAAAGTGCAGGTTTGAGTCATGAGAAGGTGCATTTCAGACAAACTCTGGGTGATGCTCCTCCAGGGGCCATACTTAGAGAACCACTTGCCCTTGGGTAAGCCACCTGAGGGTCAGGACGCATAGGACCCTATCATTCCCAGCGCTGAAGAGTATCTGGCTCCTTTGTCTGAATGAATGCCGGAAGCTGCTCTAACATTCATACAGAACTCAGGAAAACCCAGGGAGATCACCATTTTTTAAGTTTTAAGTTGATGATTCTACTTTTATCCCACAACGATGCTCCACTATGTGATGCAGAGCTAAAACCCAGCTGCCAATTTAGACAGAAATAGAGACTCAAAAGTGCTAAATGGACAGGGTAAGCAACACTTGATTCTCTTTTAGGAGAAATGCCACTCTTACTGGCTGGCTGGTAGGTTGGTTGACTTTTCTTCTGAGAAGTAATGAGACGCAAGCATCTAGTGCATGAGATCATCAGGAGAAAATTATCGTTTTGTCCAAGTGTGCTTTAAATCGGAAGCAATGGTTTACTGCTAACACTGAATTTATTCAGAATCCATGGAGGACGTGCATGGCCGGCCTCTAATCATTTCCAGCAGGGAGCCCCATGACTGCCACAGTCCGTTGAAACAAGATGAGAGATTGTCATCTGAGATTTGCCACATCAGGGTCTCACGAAAATACAAAATCAACACCTTCCCTTTCTCCCTCTCCTACCCCAGATGATTTCTGAATTTCGGACATTTGTGAATTCACAGAAGCATGAACAGAATGACGTGAACATCACAAATGCAAATGTCTTTGTTCCTAACAAATTGCTCTATCTTCCCTCCTTCCCTAAGTTTGGGAGTGGGAGGGAATGGACTCCACACAGCATTTCATCTGAAGTTCAGAAGGCAAAGGCAAGTTACACTTTTCCAACTGTTTTGTTAGGAGTAGTAGCTCTTACACACACACACACACACACACACACCCTCAACTATTTTTTTTATGCAACGCAGCTTTGTACTTTAGTAAAACTGACATCTGCATCTCTAAAGAAATGCTTTACTGTCAAAAGAATTTAGCTTAGTTTCATTTTCTTGAAATGTTTTCATCTCAGACCAAATTTAGAATACCCTACCACCTGTTTACACCACCAATCTCCAGCAAAGAAGCAAAAATTCACCTCTCCCATCCACTTCCCAGATGAAACAGTCAAGGTGACCCAGATATCCAAGAGGTTTTTATTAGCCCCTAACTCCTTCTGGAGAATGTGCAACCTTTGTGCTCCAAACATTGCAGAAACAGACATCAACGCCTCAGTGCATCAGAGAGCATTTCCCTAACGGAAAGATTCGGTGTCTACTGGGCAGCACTTGAGCAAAATGGGCATAGTGGGTCAAAAGGTACAGAGGCTATAGTTCATACTATATTGCATATTTCAAAGATGCTGAGAGAACAGATCTTAAAAGTCCTCACAAGAAAAAAATTTTCTGGGGTGCCTGGGTGGCTCAGTGGGTTAAGCCTCCCGCTTCGGCTCAGGTCGTGATCTCGGGGTCCTGGGATCGAGCCCCGCATCGGGCTCTCTGCTCGGCAGGGAACCTGCAATCCCCCCCCCCCACTCTGTCCCTCTGCCTACTTGTGATCTCTGTCAAATAAATAAAATCTTTAAAAAAATTTTTTTTTCTAACTATGTATGGTGACTAGATTTACTCATTTTGATCATTTGGCCATACATACAAATATCAAATCAAGAAAAAGAAAAAAATACCGGGACACAGAATACTACTAAAAAAGAGTGAACAATCTAGGCTATTTTGGAAACAATATTTAACACTCTTGGTGCCTGTTTCCACATCTGTGAATGGGGGGTTTGTGGTGGCCAAGAGATCCAGCTAGGTCCCCTCCTGCTCTAAAATTCTATTAAAGTATTTGCAAAGTAACCTTTCTTCTCCTATTACCTCTTAAGGTTGCACCTTCTCAAATCTGTTAGGCCTCATAGCAAATAAGCCTTGGAATATACACGAGTTGGGTTAGGTATTTTTAAGGTTGAAAGCAACAGAAACCAACTCAAAGGTGCTGAAGGGGGGAAAAAAAGTGTTATTAAGATTCAAATATGCTTTTATGAGACCCAAAGACAGGAAGACAAATGAACAAGAGAGAGACTGGAAACAGAAAATCCAAGTGTTAAGAACCTGGATGCATGCTTTCATTTTCTCTGCTTCTTCCCCTGCTCTCCGCTGCGCTATTCAGCCCCGTTATCACAAATGGTTACGAGAGGTTAGATATTCATTCTATACTCAAGAAATGAGCCTGGGGATGCCTGGGTGGCTCAGTCGGTTAGGCAGCTACCTTCGGTCAGGTCATGATCTCGGGGTTCTGGAATCGAGCTCCGCATCCGGCTCCTTGCTCAGCGGGGAGTCTGCTTCTCCCTCTCCCTCTGCTGTTCTGCCTACTTGTACTATCTCTTTGTCAAATAAATAAATAAAATCTTAAAAAAAAAAAAAAAGAGCCTGAATGGACACTAGCACCCCTGAATCTCACTTCTTGTACATCAATCAGGAAAGGGCCCCATGATACAGACACTGGGAGCCCACCCCTGGGAACCTATGAGTTTAGAGGCTGCAGTCAATCACTGCAATGAAGAGAGTGAAGCAGTTCCCCGAAATTGGTGAGAGACAGGAGTGGTTCACCACCGAGGGGAAGATATAAGACAAATGGGAATCTGTGTGTGTGTGTTTAGGATTTTATTTATTTGAGAGAGAGAGAGAGATCACAAGTAGGCAGAGAGGCAGGCGGGGGGGGGGTGAAAGCAGGCTCCCCGCCAAGCAGAGAACCCGATGTGGGGCTCAATCCCTGGACCCTGAGATCTTGACCTGAGCCAAAGGCAGAGGCTTAACCCACTGAGCCACCCAGGCGCCCCGAATCTATGTTTAAATAAGAACTATTTTCCTCCAGCTGTGTTGTGAAGGAAGTTGTGCCAAGTCCTGGTAAGAGGACTCAAGATCTGAGCTCCAGTCCATGTCCAGTCACCTAGGAATACATTTGCTTTAATCAATCACCTTTCTGAAGTCTGGTTTCATCATCTTTGAGCAGGAATTACATGTGTCTCACTCCCTTAGTATTCTCAGTATCGAGCACATTGCCTTCATAATGTATTTGTCCTCCTTCCCATTCTAAATGAGAAAATACATGAGCAAAGATTTGTGAAATAATATATTAAAGTAGGAGATCATTCTTAAAAGCGGATTCAAGTGCATTATAACTAGTCTATTCACTTGTTTCAAGTATCTGGGTCTTTTGCCTCCATAATAAAGGTCCCCCTCAGCAGGTATGGAATACCAGAGACTATAAGCCAAAACAATACCACCCGGCCATTCAGACCAGACTAGATATTTTATGTAGGCAGCACATGCATTTTGTATATCTTTGGCCCACTGCCTCTTCAGAGTGCATTTCTGTTATAGTACAGTGGGCTAGAAGTGGAAATCATCAGCTGCAATTCCTCTCTGTATCTCATTAGAGGTCTAGTTTCCCCTTAATGCACATGAAGACCTTTCATTAGCAATAATGGGAGCTGCACGCATCAAAGAGAAAAATAGGCCCTCACCATTGTGATCTAGGAGATGAGGTTACTGGGACACTTGCCTGCCTGATTGGAGAATTATGACATTTGGAGATGCATGATCAGATCAAGGAAAAATTCAAATCTTTGTGACTATTTAAAAAAATAAAATGCAATTTAAAAACCTCAAACTGGAGAAGGGCAACAATCAAAACTAAAAAATCACAGGCAGATTGAATCTAGGAATGAGTTAAGCAAGGGAATGCCAAATGACAAGATAAACAAAGGTGGGGAAAGATTACTCGAGGGATCTGACAAAATAAAAGCTGTTTCCAATACACACAAAGTAAAACACTGGCAAGAGAGACTATGGTCCAAGAAGAAAAGGCAAGGACCATTTACCGTCAGAAGCGGTAAACACTGCTGAAAAGTTAAACAAATCCTTTGCCTCCATGTCCACAAAGGAAGATGGAAGATGCCAGAAATGGCTGTGCCCTGGAGAAAGGTCAATGAAGAAGAATATTACTGAAGGAAACAACTGACACCTGAGTTTGTGTCCTGAGGTTGACACAAATGCCAGAATCGGTATTTTCCTACTGCAATCAAGTAAACTTTAAATAAGGAGAAATTATTTAAATTTCTCCTTATTCTCACCCTGTACTGGTCACAGCTCTGATGAAGAAGTGGTAGAGTCCTTCACTTTTGTCCAAATGCAAAAACAGTAAATTGGGGATTAAAAGAAGAGGAAGTCATTTTTACCTTTCTTTATAACAACAGTGGATTAGGATTTTTTTATAGTTTTTTTTTCCCTGAAGGGAAGATACATATAGAAAGAAGACTAAAAATGTATCTGCAACCTATTGAAAAGGGCTTCCAGCAAGTCCTACTATAAGCATGGGTTCAGTACCCCGTCCCCTATCCCCTCATCTCATGAAGGCTCCAGGGAATACTTGGGCTAATACAACTCTGAGGTAACATCCAATCTTTTCAATTAAAGAACTGAAAATGGGTTGCCTAACTCA
>ML101818.1:20159-39835 GCA_003697995.1 Taxidea taxus jeffersonii
TGCAAATATTTATAGAAGATGAACCATACGTATTTGTTCCTGAAAAATGTCAGAATATAGCACTCAAATCAAATGCTGAACAGAAGCTATTCCCTAACACTACATACTGTGCATTTAATTTCCACTGACATGTTTCCCTAAACATTTTTTCCCACTACAGTAATTCCTAACCCCAAAACTCCTAAAATCTCCCATTTAGTGTGCACTTGCATATTATTCTGAATTATGGGTACCTCAACAGTCATATGGAACTTAACAAGTAACCACAACTTTAAAAAATATAATCGAATCCTGTTATATTCAACTTACACACCATGAGGAAATAGCAATTATGTTTGAACTGATTTTCCTTCTATTTTGCTCTTTGATACTTCAATGGTGTTTTGTTTAACTCACAGCAGAATTCTAAATCTAGGCAATTAGAATGCAAGGGAATAAACCAACAGAGTATGCAGTCCACAAGGACAGAGACCAAGACCGGTTTCGTTTATCAATACATCTATGTAACACAGTCACACTCAAATTTGTGTTGACTCAAATAAGGAAGCACTATGGGTGGGAGTGCAAATCAGTGTAACCTTTCTTGAAGGCAATTTAGCAATAATAGTAAAAAGCCCTAGAATTTTATATACTCTTTGACTACTAAGTCTATTTCTAGGAATTTATCCTAGAAAAATTAATTCATGTGAGCAAGTACCTGAATTCTAGAATGGTCAAAGGCCACAGCTTTTTAAAAGCAAACCCTGCTAACAACCCAATATCCTGAATAAGAACTCAAGAGTATAGCTCTCACTATAGTACGTACTGGGCATCTCTTACATACCAACCACTGTTCTAGTGCTTTACCCCAGTCTTCAATAAACTGCAACACTCATACCCACCCTATAGGATAATACACTTGTCCCCTTTTCTCATCTCATTTGGATGAGGGAAGTGAAGCACAGGGAGGTTCAGCAACTAGTTTAAGGATACCCTAGAGGGAAAAGAGTCAGGTTTGACCAGATGCCTGGTCCCAGAGCCCCCGTACTACTTCCAAAACAAGGTGTGTATGGGGGTGGGGGGGGGATTTCTCAATTCCCTTTACCCCTTATCCATTCCTTCTGATCTTCCTATGGGCCATGTCTTTAAGGTGAAGATCACAAAATAAAAGTCTGACAGGCAAAATCCACAGCTACAGATCTCACTGATTTTGGTGTCACAAATAGCAGGATTTTTGATTAACTTTTTAAAGATTTTATTTATTTGAGACAGAGACCAAGAGAGAGAACACAAAGGGGGAAGAAGCAGACTCCGCACTAAGCAGGTAGACATACACAGGGCTCGATCCCAGAACCCTGGGATCAAGACCTGAGCTAAAGGCAGATGCTCAAACAACTGAGCCACCCAGGGGCCCCTTGACTGCCTTTCAAATACGAAAGATTAAAAAGGTTTTTCTCCCTTCAGTGTAGTACTGTTCTTAACTGTTCTCTCCCTAGTTACAAAACTTGATGTCAGAACTGTATTTCACTGTATGGAAAAGATAAACCAGAAGTTCTAAATTAAAAATACAAACACACACACACACACACACACACAAAATATACACACACAGAATTTCATTTTCAAATAAAATATGGCCTTTTTGATGAAATTTTTAAAAAAAAATTCTAGTGCCTGATTAACGACCTATGAGCTTGGGGACTGGCTGACCATCACCTGTGGAAACGAAAAGGCAGACTGACAAGGAGCACGTTACGTGATTCCAGGCCCAGGGATGAAGGCTGCCTGGGCAAGCACATGAAGCCTGGGCTTCCACGGGCACTAATCTGGGAGCAGTGAAGTGAAGAATTCCCTGTAGGTGCCAGGGCCACTTGGGTCCAGGGTTAGGACAAGCAGGACTGTATGCTGAAAAACACGGTGCCTCACGGGGAGCAGCAAAGGTGATGGAGCCTGGAGGTCTGACGTTGATGTAGCTTCTGGTCAAATCTGTTTAATCTTTTGTAGGTAAATAGTACAAGCAAAGCAAAAATAAAAAGCTAAATACAATATGTGTAAAATCAAATGAGCAAGCAGTCAAGGTTGTTTTATTTTTATTTCATTATTATCTAGAAAGACTTCAACTGGCAAGTGTATTTCTTCCAATAATGGCCCCAATGTGATCTCAAGAGTCCATGTTAACTCCTTTTCTGGAAACTTCCTTTTCTCAGTTGTTGTATTCCTGAAGAGCCTGGGCCATGAAGAGTTTGCCTAAGTTTTGGGCAGTGAACTCCTTGATGTTCTGGCAGTAAGTGTTAATCTGGCCTGTGCATTTGGGAAAGTGAGAAAGAGAGTCACAATGTTCCACAAATTATAAAATGACCTAGAACACTAGCAAGCAAGAAAATCAGCATAACACACATTCACCAGAATTTTATTTTCTTTTGTTTTGAATCAAGAGTTTATAGGAGTCAATTCTGTTTATCCATACCCTTATAAAAAAGAATGCAAATTCTTTGGAAAATAAGCTATCTTCCGCTCTTGGATACAGGGAGACTTAACAGCAGTTAAGTACATATTAGCTATCAATCAAAAGGTATTGACCGTGGACCTCGGACACACACTGTACTAAGTGAGAAGCAGCGCTGGCTCTCTTCAGCCAGACACAAAGGAGATACCAAATCACAGAACTGCAAATGAAATGACCCACTTGACCCTGATGTGCACAGTACGGTAGTTTTCAGGCTGTGCTCTGGAGATACTAAAGGTTCCTTTTCTGACCCAAGACAGAACAGAGGCAGAGAGTCCCCATGAAGAAAGGCATCCATCACTGCTTTTTAAGTCTTAGAACTAATGATCTAATCTGATGCAACATTTATGCAAGGTATTTTGTATATATAATACAATTCTGCTTGAACTGGACCTTAAGTAAGGAATGTGTCTCGGTTACCCAAATGTAACTGACATGTGTTCTAGAATTTGTGTTAAGAATCTGAAATCTGATCCCCTCCCCGCCCACACACAAACACACACACACACACTGAAAATGTGTAAACAGAATTGAGAAATGATGGAATGTTAGCTTTTGAGTGGGATTTTCATTCTAAAAAATCTCTCACAGGCAACCGGCCGATTTAATCAAACAGTACTTAACATTTATACAGAAATAAGGTTATCACAGCTACATAAGAGCAAAATCAAGTCCGAGCACAGTAAACAAGACTCCACCACTGAAAGGCAGTGTTAAATGGTAGATACTCCCAGTCAAAGTATATCCAGCACTGTATTCCTATTACTACAATATAAGTCAAAGTAAGGGAAATCCTTTTCCTCCAGTCAGAAAACCCAATTCAATTTCAACACCCACATACAGACGTGGGCTCAGTGCTGGGCTGGAACACGAAAAGCAAGCAGCTTGAGCTGAATGATCTTCTGCATTATGGAATGTAAACATTTCTCCCGGGCTTCTCTGAAAGATGACTCGAATAAAACCTTCCCACTTTAGAAAGTTTATGATGCCATCTCAAAAATGTTTAGATAAACACAGAGTGAAGAAGCACTGAAAGGACCTTAGAAATAACAAAGACTGACAAATTCTTAAATTTCAGAAATTATAGGTGCTAGATTCAAATTCATCATTCAACCATTTTAAATACACTAGCTTTTATGATTATTTTTCTGTTTATAAATCTCTCCTTGTCTTCTGCTTCCTAAGGAATAGAGGAAAACTAGCCACACTCGCACTGGCCAACAATACCTGCAATGAGCAGAGAATCCATCCTGGCAGGAGGCTGAGGGGGTTTGAAAAGTTTGGACAGATCCTCCTCAGGCAGCGGGGGTTCCCCTCGACTCTGGCGCTGCATATTCTCCTGCTGGCGACGCTGCTGATACTAACATTCAGAGAAGAAATGATTTGGTTATTTTTCCCTACCTGAGGAGAAAAAAACAAGACCTCCATCTTATGCAATCAGCAAAACCCCAATGCCCTGAATTCCAATCTGTTTTATAAATGGTAACCCATGGTAACTCCTCCTTCTAAGAAGCTAATAAATATGGCAGCAAAGACAATTTCTTTGTTAGAAACTCCAGTGTCACTCTGAGAGTCTATAATGATAGGGAAAAGGCAAACTGGTTATGTGGGAAACTGGGGGCTTAAAAGGCAAAGAAACTCCTGATTAGTGAGTAAAGGGGAGTGATTTTACCATTTATGACAACAGGGTAGATGACAACATTACAAGTATGACTCACCTTGACTGTAGTGATGAAGTAATTAACCACCACACTGGTGAATTTTTTCAACTTTATTCCTACTGACCAAAACAACAATAATGCTGATGATGTTGATACTGTGACATCAACATCATCACCACTATCATTATTATAGTAGTAAATACTTCTAATCAGCGGTGCTATTAGCTCTATAGCTAAGAATGAATATTAGCTTAGATAAGGCTTCAAAAACTGTCAAACTGTGGCTTCCTAGGATTCTCAGAAGAGAAGGTGGGGATACATCCATAGGTATGGATCAACTACAAACTTACTGAGCAAATTACAATCAAGAGGTAACACTTATGGGTTGCTTACAATGGCAGAGGGAAAATACCGCACACAGAGCCTTAAAAGGTCAGGTAATGAGATGCCAAAGTAGGCTAGTAAAAAATCTAAGTCCTTGGGCTCCTAAAGAAGGGGATTACCTTGCTTTTTGCAAACATGTCCATACTCATTATAGGGTTTGAGGGTAGAAGCCGGACATATCTAAAAAGGGTTATGAATGGTGCTGGTACACATAAACATCAAATGCAAAATTTTAAGACATGTAACACTAGTTTCCAGAAACAACTGTCTCAGAGGACAGATTTTCAATTTGCTACTCCAGGCTGCATCCTTTCCCTATGGTAAGAACAAGCAGGAAAATGGAATCAAGCAAGGTCTTTCTGTCCTTTCCCCCACCACCCTTTGTAAGTTTTTCACTATTGCCATCTTTACCACCCATGCACTTTTCAGTTAAAAAGTATATACTTTATAGATCTGTATGTGTTTTTTAAATCCTAAATATGATTAAAAACGAAGTATCCTAAATTTCACTACAGATGAACATTGATATTTAAAAATATTTTAGATATAATAGTCTCAGAGCCGCTTAAGTTGTAGTTACACTGAGAACTGTAGAGTTAACAACACCTGAAGTACATTTTCATGAACACACAGTAGTCATACACGAATGCGTTTATAGATAAACATTCTGTAATCAACCTATGAATCAAATGCTGTAAGAACACTTCAGAGCAATACAGTTCAAAAACAATATTCTAGGAACTGTGAAAACCATGTGGCCTTCAAGAAACACGAATAAAGAAAAGGTTAAATGGCCATAGCCGGATATATGGGCATATGAGAATATTCAGGTAGTTCTAGGGTTTTTATCTGTATTATACTATCTATTTCACAGCAGGTGGTCTATTATTTCCTATCAAAATTGCCTGCTCTTAATCACAATTGCTCAGTTTTTCAAATGAACTGAAGATTGCTAACTACGCTGCAATGAGCCACTACCAAACCAATTATAGTTAGTAAAGAAATGAGCTGTGACACTCCAGAATCTCTTTTGCCCCTGATTTTCTCAATAAATGTATCTCTTATTTGCATAACACTGCCATCGCAATCTGAGCTTAATATACTGGCTCTCTTTAAAAAAGGTATTTTTAAGTACAAGTTAGAAAGACTATGTGGTAATAAACTAAATATGATAGAGTTACTAGTTAACAGTCAATGCTTTATCAAACAGGACTTTGATCATTTTGAAGAAAACTCCTGAAGCACCACACTTAGAAATGAATTCTCTGACAAATTTTCCCGTAACACCAACCTGATGTTTCTGCTGCTGCTGTTTACTCGTGTTCCTCATGTATGTGTTATATTTAACTATATCTTGGCTCATTTCATCCACTCTGTCCATCAGCAACTGTAGATTCTTTCCCAAATGGTTGCTGAAATGTAAAGTAAATATACTGACATGTCATACTTTAAAGGTACAGGTCTGCCACTGCTCTAAACACTTCTGATATATTAAACTGATTTGCCATTTGCTACAAGAATGAGAGCACACATTCACATAAAAGCAAGGGGACAGGAAAGAATGTGAGTCAGCTTGTTATCAAACTTTTCGTTCTGAACCCACACCTGTAGCCACCAGTGTATCTGAAATAGCTGAGCTTATTATCAGAGCACACATATATCAGAGCAGAAGCTGTTAAACATATCTAGCAGGTTTTCCATAATGTATATTTTCTCAACAAAGAAGCTTAACCTAAGCTCAGTATTCCTGCACCCTTTTCCTTAGCACCACCCTCTCCTCAGTTATGCTCCAGAGTATTTAAATCAGGAGCCATGGAAAGGAGGAAACATGCAAAGACACTAAGACCTCTGGTACCTGATTCCTCTATCCAGCAGTTTCTAAAAGAACAATAATAGCACTTTTTCTGCAAAGTCAAATGAAGAAAAAAAGAAAAAAAAATCTCCTTTCTTCTTGCCCTTCCTAGAATCTACAGTACAGTCATTCACACTTCTTTTCCTCTCCAGAAATTTCTCTTGCAACTCACTTACCAAAATCATTTTATAAACGGATGTTCACAGGTAGTGCAATGACCACCATATTCATTGATTTCTGCCTGCAACTATCTCCTACCACGGTCAAACCTGCTACTACAAATATGTACTCTAAAAGTAACTAGTAAACAAACAGTATTCACTCATTCATTTCAAGTAAGTATTAAGCACCTCTTATGTTCTGACTTTAGTGTTAGCAAACAGAGAAACAATAATGAATGAGACATTCATGGCATCTATCTTCACTGAGCTTACAAATGATTGGGAGTGGGGCACTTGGGCGGCTCAGTGGGTTAAGCCTCTGCCTTCAGCTCAGGTCATGATCTCAGGGTCCTGGGATCCATCCCTGCATCGGGCTCTCTGCTCAGCAGGGAGCCTGCTTCTCCCTCTCTCTCTGCCTGCCTCTTGCCTACTTGTGATCTCTCTCTGTGTGTCAAATTAAGTAAATAAAATCTTTAAAACAAACAAACAAATGATTGGGAGGGGGAGGAGAATATAAGGTAGAAACACTTTAGGTAGTATGGTTGCCCTATCTCTTTCCCTTATGGAGAGGACAGGGTGAATACAAATAATTAGAAGGAATCGGCCACAAAAAAGTATTCTAGGCAGAAGACAGCATCAGCGCTGAATGCCTGAGATGGGCAAGAACCAGGCAGATAAAAAGAAAATGTCTGGTATGGCTGGAGCACAGTGATAGGTTACAGAAGTCAGACAAACACAGATGGGAAGCCAGTAGCTGCACCACAAAACACCCCAATAACAGTGTGAACGAGATCCCACAACTCCAACATAAATGGTGTCCTTGAGTTGTATGTGTTTGTGATATATTTTGTCTTAAATTTTAAAAATGACCACTCTGGCTGCTACGCACAGAACAGACTGGAGAAGAGAAACTATGGGATTAGTTAAGAGTCTATTGTGAGTGCTGGCAAGGATGTGGAGAAACCGAACACCCATACACTGTGGTGGGAATGTAAAATAATGGTTAAGATGGTAGACTTTACGTTATGTAAATTTTAGCTCTACTTTAAAAACTACATACACACTCACACTCACAAGCACACAGAATCTACTGTGGTATTAGAACAGTGGTGGCTTGGATGAGGACGGTGGCAGTAAGCATGGGAAAGCATGAGAAAAATGGGCAGAAAGGAGAGAGAAATCAAGGCTGACTCCCAGTTTCCTGGCCTGAGCATGCCAAATGTTGGTTATGGCATTTACAGAGAAGGGACAGGCTGAGGAAGGAACAGACTGGGAACATTGGGAATAATGAAAGTAAATCCAGTTACAATATGATCCTAAACAGACAGTATCTGTAACCTGGAGAAAATTAGCAAGTTTTGGCTCTTTCTTCAATAGCAGAAAGATACAGAACTGGTGTGAGTGTGTGTGTGTGTGTGTGTGTGTGTGTGTGTGTAAATAAATGTACCCCCTAACCTCAGGTCTGGCACTATCTTTATAACCTTGGCCCAGTGACTTGGCCTAATGATTTAATCTTTTCTTCAAATGTTTCATGTTTTTGAAAAAGTATCTGTGGTTTTTTTTCCAAATTCAGTTTTCATATTTTTCTTATTCTATTGTAATTTTGTGAACCATTTTTTAACTTTGAACTATTTCTTTTTCTTTGGAAACAAGATTAAGTATTATTTCTGTTTTCCTCTAATTTCTTTTTTTTTCCCTTCTTATTTCTTAACAGCTTGATTTTAACTCACCTCTAATTAAGTGTCTGGACCGATGGTAAAAGGTAAGCAGATAAAATGATTTTTTTCGGGACGCCTGGGTGGCTCAGTTGGTTAAGCAGCTGCCTTCGGCTCAGGTCATGATCCCAGTGTCTTGGGATCGAGTCCCACATGGGGCTCCTTGCTTGGCAGGGAGCCTGCTTCTCCCTCTGCCTCTGCCTCCCACTCTGTCTGCCTGTGCTCGCTCCTGCTCTCTCTCTCTCTCTAACAAATAAATAAATAAAATCTTTTAAAAAAAAAATGATTTTTTTTCTAGCAAGTAGCTAGTCAAATGTCCAGATCCACTGATTATATAGCGACACTGTGTTCTAAACACCTTGTACATTAACATTTAACAATACTCCGTGGTCTAAATGCACTCTTTCAATACACTCTATTGAGTACATACGTACTTTGCTAGTCACTGCGTCTGACACTAAGGATTAAACTATGTGAGACAGTGCTGCACTCTACCCGTCCTAGTGAGAAGACAGGAATGCACACAGATCAACACCACACAATGGTGTCATTGCTCTAATAGAATGGAAGCATGAAATATAATCTGGCAGAGCCAAATGAGAGTTTCCAGATTATTTGACTGCTGAATTTAGAGTTTTTGAAGAGAAGCTAGAGACCAGGAAGGTAGGAGGGACATTGCCAGACACTGGGTGAAGGCAGTGTGTTTGGACACTTTGGCATGAAACGCATAATGCCTTTGAAGAATTGCACAGAAGGGCAGGATTGGGGAAAAAGAGAGCAGTGATACCAAGAGGCAGACAACAGCCATAGCACAGAGAATCCTGGAAGCCAGGACCAGAAGTTTGGATTCTATTCTAAGGCCATTGGGGAACCAGCCAAAAAGTTAAGCAAAGGAGTAATATGATCATACAATTTGCATTTAGCAAGATCACTACAACGAAAGAGGAAAAGGTTAAAAGCAGGAAGTTAGGAGATTGGGAAAGTAATCAGGAATAGAAATAATGAGGCCCTTGCCCTAAGGTACCAAAAGACACAGAAATAAGATGAAATCACCCCAGAAATGTACACATTGAGAAGACAGATGCTGAGGAACACTGATCTTCAAGGATGAGCAAAGAGGGATGAGCAAAGAGGAACCTAACAGAGTTGCAGTTGCACAGACTCCAAAACAAGGTATTTCAGAAAAAGAGTCATCAACATATCAAATGTTTAAGTGTCTATCACACCCAGTAACACAGTGATAAAGTCATCCTTTGTGACTTTAGTGAGAGCTCTGACAACACAGAATAGATGGTACACTAGGAAGCCTGACTATAAAAACAGATGAATTCAGGGTGCCTACATGGCTCAGTCGGTTAACCACCCAACTCTTGATTTCCGCTCAGGTCATGGATCTCAGGGTTGTGAGACTGACTGAGCCCTGCATCAGGCTCTGCCCTCAGTGGAGTCTGCTTAAGACTCTCTCTCCTTCTTCCTCTGCTCCATAACCCCACCCCACACTCACTCGCATGCTCGCGCTCTCTCTCTCTCAAATAAATGAATCTAAAAAAAAAGAAAAGGTGAATATGAACCAAAAAGGTAAGAGGAAATGGATAATAATGACATGAGGTCAAAAGTGCTTTTTTTGGGTAACTTGGTTTTTAAGATGAGGGAGACTTATATTTAAACATCCTTATTCTTGAGAGATGTGTATTCAAATATTTAGGGATTAAAAGTCATGTCAGGAATTTACTTTCAAATGCTTCAGGGAAAAAAAAAAGTTACACATTTATGTGCACAGATAGAGAGCAGGTACAAATGTGGCAAGATAGACCACTGGTGAATCTAGGCAACAGGTTTATGTGTGTTCATCAGACTGTTCTCTTTCAATCTTTCTGAGGAGTTGAACATTTTCAATTTTTTTTAACAGGAAAAACAAGTCCAAAAACCTAAAAGAAAAGAACCAGTATGGAGAGCAACTGAAGATATCTTAGGAAAGAGGGTGTAGAAGAACCAAGCTGTATCCTGAGATAGCATGATGGACAGAAAAGGGACAGTCTTAAGAAGGGGGCACCAACGCTTTCATTTCTACCAATGGAAGAACTGAGGCCCAGAGAGCTAGCAAGAAATGCTATCTTTACTACGCAATTACTTGTTAAATAAGTCATTTATAAGCTGAAGTGCAGAAGGAACTCAGAGAAGAGAAAGATCACCACAAACCCTACAAATGCGTGATTGGGTGGGGGAGGGGGGAAGGTAGTGACATTGGAGAAAATCATAAAGATTTTCCATATACAAAGATAATCCATATACAAAAAGAGAGAGATCTATTATTTGTTCCCACACCTTAACTCCTGGAAACTGACTACACTGATGACAGCAATGAGAAAGGTCTACTAGAACAGAACCTGTTGATCTACACCAAAAAATGTCCTTAATATATAGTACTATCATCGTATATTGTTGAATATATGTAATTAGTGAAAGAACACAAGCACAAGATACGTGGCCTTTAAACATTTTCTAACATTTTTATTACTACAATGTTCTTCAAAAATATACCCAATAAGGAATACTCAAAAATTTGTACAACAGATCTGGAAGGGCAAAAGGACTTAAAATAATACCTATTTCAGAGATAAGATTCACAGGAAATCAGGTCCATTACCACGAGCAACTTTATGGGGATCTTTTCAGTGCCAATTCAGCCAGAATACTGAACCAGGGAGTTACTGTTAGGAGTTTCAATAATACAGCCCTTTCTTTTATTGTCAAGGAAACAAAGAACTGAAAAGTAGCTCACTTAAACAGATGTGAACCAAGACATGCAGTGAGAAGTCTGCTCTGGCTGCATTATCAATTTATCCTTAATGTAGAATGCCCACCCTCAGTTTACTTGTTTAAAGAGGAAATAAAAATAGAATTGTTTCTTCACATGTAAAAAGCTGAAGGCTTAGATAACACATTTTTAAAAATTAATAAAGGCTGTTATAAAACAGCCATTGCTTAGGACTTCCATTCAATAAAATTAAAAACTAAAAATTAAAATACTTTTTAAATGAAAGGAAAGGCAGTATGTTTTATTCACAGCCTAGAACAAATATATCAGGTAAACCAAAAAAGTGATATTCACTTATGGGTTGTGAAAAGTAAGACCAAGCAAAACTTGAGGAGTTTCTTGGGCATGATTTCTGATGTGGTTGCTTAGAAAAAATTTAGCATGACTACCATCATGCTATTGATGCAAGAATTTAAAATCTGAAGTGCGCCTGGGTGGCTCAGTGGGTTAAGCATCTGCCTTCCGCTTGAGTCATGATTCCAGGGTCATGAGATGGAGCCCTGCGTCAGGCTCCACACTCAATGGGGAGTCTGCCTGAGGTTCTCTCCCTCCCCCTCTCCCTTAGCCCCTTCTCCCGCTTGCATGCTCGCTCGCTTGATCTCTAACAAATAAATAAATCTTAAAAATTAATTAAAATTTGAGAGGCGCCTGGGTGGCGTGGTGGGTTGATCCTCTGCCTTCGGCTCAGGTCATGGTCTCAGGGTCCTGGGATCGAGCCCCGCATCAGGCTCTCTGCTCGGCGGGGAGCCTGCTTCCTCCTCTCTCTCTCTTTGCCTGCCTCTCTGCCTACTTGTGATTTTTGTCTGTCAGGTAAATAAATAAAATCTTTTTAAAAAATTAATTAAAATTTGAGATGTACAAAGGTGATATTTCCGTCTTTTAGACGAGGACTATCAGTCTGGATGAATGTCACAGCCCTTCAGTAAGGGTACTGCTTCAGGGCTGCTGCATTTTTTTCCTTCCAGAAGGAACACAAATTTACCTTTTAAATTTCACATGAAAAGGAAAGGGCCCCTCTTTCTATTTCACAAAAAATACAGAAGAATATAAAAGCTGTAATAAAATATTTGTCTAGATCTTAATTGCTATCGCAAACTGGGAACATCTTTGTGGTTATTGTTAAGTGCTGTTTTGGACGAACAGACACGACAGACCAGCTCACTGGTAACTGAAAGCACAAAAGAGCTATACTTGTTTTGTATGCTCAATAAGCTTGGGGAAAGCTGAAGGCATAAATTATATAAGCAAATGCTTTCAGGTAGTAAATTTAAAATTATTGTATAACCATATATACTTAATATATCAAATTGTAACCTTGCCTGCTAAAGAATGTTCTTAGTGCAATGCTTTAAATACAGGTGTGCTGGGTGTTTGTAAAAGCAATAAAGAAAAGTATGACCTTCTAAGAGACGAATTAAAGGACTATTATGAATATATGTTTGCAGTCAACAGTACACTCTTCAGTGCCAAATCAGCCTCGTGAGCTGGCTGTTATCACTTAGCACTCTGCTTACCATGCAGCTTCCATCTCCTTCCTCTGTACAGACTTTCCAGTGGCCCTATGATGGATTCATGCAATACAAAGTGGCACTTCAAGCATGGTCCTACCCATCCCAGAGCACGGAGAACAATACTGGGCTCTCTGGTCCTCCTGGGTTTACCTTACTTGTCTTATAACAAAGAAGTACAAAGTCTGTATGTTCTTTTGTACAAGCTTCTATCTGGAATTAAAGAAATCCAATAAACAACTGCGCCTCTATTCCAAACTGGCTGCTTAAGAAAATATACACCTTGTTTTTTTCATCATCCAACAAATGCATACAGACTGACTACCTACTCTATTTAATTTCATTCTAGAGGTCTGCTGCTAGCACTCTCCTACTACAAAGCAATCACTGAGATCAAGCTTAAAGGGCACTTAAGAGGAGCTATATAGACGATTCTGCCCATATCTCTGTTAAGAGCAACACATGCTAGGAAAGGAAACATTAATTCCATAAAGGAAATGATCTGTTTGGAACACCCCGGTCACTTTACCAATACAGTAAATAATACCCAGCAACGAGAGAGCTAAAGCAGTCACAGTGGAGGAAGTTAGGTCAGCCCTGTCTAAGACAGCAAAAGCCAGCGTCAGGTTCAGAAAATTCTAATTTCAGTTGAAAATCCACGTTGGAAATTCACTACTAATAGAGTCTGCATCTGAACAAGGCAAGTGCCACCAGTAAGACAAAGAAGCATTTTTGTATTTTTCCTGAGCATTACTAAATATCCAGACATGATACTATAAGCCTCCAGGGACAGTGTACAATAAATAAAGCTAAACCCCCCACGAAAAAACCCTCCGCCATGGGCATTTGCCCTATAAAAGCAAAAAATAATACAGCAAAGTCATCAGAGGGTTCTTATAACAGGAATTACTAGTATTCAAATACTGTTCCATTTTGTCAGTCTGGTCTTTTTCCTGGGATCTTAGCAGGGCTGGACAAATACTACATGTCATTATATATGTCTCAAGAACCTCAAAATGTACTTGGGTAATTCTTTTCTTGATCCATGGGTTAAATTCTAAGTGACAGAATCTTTTGCAGAAAGTGATTTAAAAAGGACTTTACATTAGGGCCACTTACCTGCTAGCAAGACTGAGCAATTCATGTTTATCTGCTACAGCTGACTTCTTCTCAAGCTCCCACATTAGGACGTTGATCAGATGCGAATTTTTAATTACAATCGGCACTTCTTCAAACATGTGCTCAAAGGTGATATTTCCCTTTTTCAATCTGTGAAGCATGTTAAAAATACTTTAGTCTGGTGGTCAGAAGTAAGTGCTAAATTGACTATTTCATACATTTTCCCTAATTACAGGCCCTCTCCAGGATCTTTGTTTCATTAGCACTCTTTAAAAAAGAGAGAGAAACTAGTTTTACAGAGTCAAGCATAAGTCGAATGATTTGAATAATACTGAAAACAATCCAAGTTTGAGCTATAAAATGCCCAGAAAACAAGATTCTTGGCAGAAGAAACTATTCTTTCTTTATAATCAGGTATCTTCAATATTTCCCTGATACTAAAATGTAAATGTCATGAAGTTATGCTATATAATCTATTTCTAAAAAATTTAAAATAAATAGCTAGAACAGAGAAATACTTCAGTTCTTGGGAAAGTTCATTTTAAAAGCCTACCAAACGAAAGAAATTAACAACCAGCAGAACACTCACAGGATATCCTATATACAATGATTCGGAAGACAGCAAGAATGCAATTTCTTATTAATTTAGTTGTAACTATCATACCCAGGAACTGTTCATGAGTTAGCCTTTAAAATCTTTTGCACCTTAATTTCTTTAGAAGCTATTGGGGAACTAGCAAAAAACTGTCTGCCCTACTGACATCAAAGCCACTACCTTTAATTTAATAAGAAATCAAAATTCCCGTAATTAACAGAAAATGAAAGAATTCTGAACTTTTAAAAATTTAATATAAATATTCCAATGCCATCATGTAAGATCATAAAACAGCTTTACCAATTAATTCTCTGCATACCTATCACCTATAAAATTTCCAAAATGTCACATTCCTTACTGATACCTTAAAATGTTTACCTCCTTCCCATCCCCACCCCCATGATGAAGCAGGCGCTCAGAAAGACAGACATACAGCTCACAATCATCCTGACACAGAGCTCACACAGTCTGACAGCCGCCGGTCACTCATCCCACCTCCCTCTATTTGATCATTTTTTTCTTCAAATTCAGCAGCTAATTAATTCCCACTCCAACTGAATTCACCCCTAGTGAGAACAACAGATGAGACGTTCCATAAAGAACAGTTTAAACATGGAAAGGGAGAAATCAAGTGGCACTCAGCCATGCGAAAGACTTCTACCGTCCACATGGCAAAAGCATTACCACACCACCAGCACCAAGGATTCAATAAATGTGGCAAACTAAAATCTTAAAAGGAAAACAGTCAATGCTTTACCATACACCTCATAGGCCCCCAAACACTTACGCTTCAGGAGAAAAATCTTTCTCTTTACAAACTTCCATCAGTTTAGGAGTCAGTCTGTATGCTTTCAGCGACAGAGACCCCTGAGCAGTTTTTATGGGATCTCAAATAAAGAAAAGAGAAAGAATTTACTAACACTTTTGTTACTGCCCGTGCTTTGCTTGAATGACACTGGTTCTAGGCATACTGACATTATCAAACAATCGTTGCAAAATGAAGATCAAAATAAAAGATCAGAACTCAATTTGAAGCAGATTAAAACCAGTACAGCAAATAGTTAAGTGAAAATGTAGGAACCCTATCACCCTACTTGAAATTGATAGAATAACTTCCTCCCTAACATAAAAAGAGAAGATTCAAAATGCTGTTATTTTCAAATCTACTTGTCAGCCTGCACCAGAAATCTTGATGAAAATTAAACATCTCATATGTTCTAAACACCTTATATTCATCTTGTATAATTAGAAAAAAAACTAATGAATATTAAATGTGAAAATACACTGCATGCATCTGTGTAGTTCAGTTGACTAATTTAAATGAATAGCCCTGCGAACAAAATTTATCCATCCTAGTGATCACTGTCCAAAGTTTTTTAGTTAAAACAGCTTCTACAAATGAAATGACTAAAAAGTGCTATCACAAAAGTGTCTTTTTCATTTCAGAGAAATTCATTTTGTCAAAACTAGCTGCTTACACACTCCATGAGTAAGGGAGCTCAGCACTCGCGGCATGATAACGGCTCCGGCATGCCAATATTCGCCTAAAACCTGTGTTAACATTCATGTTGTCTGAAACTTAACACAGTGAAACTTTTAGCAATAGGTGATAAAATGAAAACCAAAATAGATTGAAACAAGTGGAAAATTCATCAGGGTCTGATGATGCAATGTTTCCAGCCAATATAAGTACACTTTAACAACTTGTTCTTTACTGTAATCCAATTGTTAACATACTGAAACAATTTTGGGGCAGCTCATAAGATTGATCGTATTCATTAGTATTTTTTCTGACAGATACTCAGGACGTTACATTTACTTCTCAGCTGGAAACTATATGCAAGTCTGCCAGATATGGCAAACTGTGAGTGTTTGGGGAGGGGGAAGGCTATAAAGCTGTTAAATTGCCTACAGTTCTGATACAGCACAGAACATCTGGTCTGGAGAGCTTGAGGAAACACCATTAAACAGGCCGAAAAGAAAAAAATCTTTGTGCTAAGAAACAGTCCAGGTTTTGTACGCTGCTGTCAGAGGTATAAAAAAAACTTGGCACACTGTGTTATGATTGGTCAGTCACGTACAGAGCCAGACACTCTAGCAATTGGGGTTTGTTAGACATCTGGTCTAGTTCCACGAGCCCCTTCAAATGAGGGAGGGGA
Organism: Taxidea taxus jeffersonii; assembly: GCA_003697995.1. Lineage (NCBI taxonomy): Eukaryota > Metazoa > Chordata > Mammalia > Carnivora > Mustelidae > Taxidea > Taxidea taxus. The sequence continues at coordinate 36,617 of ML101818.1, forward strand.
GATGGAGGAATAAAAATGAAGCAGCTACTCCAGCATTCCAAAATGTACACATCAGGGCTCTGATAGCAAGAAAAATAAACAGAAAGAAGGAAACCCTGTCTAGACGTAGCTGCTGCGGAGGCTGCTGCAGAAACAGGGTTGGTATTTACTTGAAAAGGCCTGCCAGGCCGCTCTTAGAGGCAAAAAGAAAGCAAAAATAGTAGTAATAACATTAAAGGAAGAAAAGAATAATAAAGGAAACTCCTACTGACCGTAAATGAGAACGACAGATTCTTCAATGGCATGCTGGTAACTGAACTGAGAATCCAGGAGTGCTCGGGTGACGAACGAGCCATAGTAGGTGGACTGGTACCAGCCCACGTGGAGGTGGTCGATGTTGACATGGCGAAGGCTGCGCATCATTTCCATCTGATATTGGACTAGATGACAGGGAGAAGGGGGTAAAAGAAAAACTATTTAATGATGCCACAAATAGTAAAAGCAAGCCTTCTGGGAAACAACTTTTTACACAACTATTTATTAGCTAAAGGGAAGAGGTTTCCAGATTTAAAATTCATTCAGTTCACATGTACTAAAAACGAATTTAACTTTCAAATCATTTCAAATCACTGAAGCTTTCCTTTATTCGTTAATGAAATACCATACTGTAGAAAAGTTACTAAAAACACAATAATAATCCCTGTTCTAAATAAGAAATTATTAAATGTGGTTTACCCTCCCTTCTTTAAACTCTTAAAAATAGTAAATGTTTAAGAAAAAATTTATATAATTGCTAAGCTAGTTGCTTTTAAGACATTTCATTTGAATTAATAAAGTGAGAATACTTATCAATGTCTGCGTCAACACAGTTTTTAGAACTGAGAAGTTAAAATCACCAAGAAAATGAATAGGAAAACAATTAACTACCACATTATTTAAATATGAACAGAATGCAAGCTGTAGCTGAATTAAAACATAAGAATTTATTTTTGCCTTCATCTGGTGCCCCCTGCTGCATATGCTAAATTTTAAAAAGAATTCTTTTTTCTTGTTTATGTGTTCTTTTGGGTTAAGTAACAGATATTAATTTTTCATTGGAGTTATAGGTTAATCACCATGAAAAGGGTGAAAGACTTTTATTTTCATCAAGTTAATGACTATAATGTATATTAACTTAAAGCAATATTACTAGAATAGGTGCAAACTGAGACTATGATAAATAAAAGATTTTAAAAAACAATATTGCCCAATAATGAGCAGCAAATATGTAACAGAGGAGAAAATTCATACTCAACATAATATCCAAATTATTTCTATTATAATGAATGTGCAACTATGTGGAGTAAATATATTTGCTTAACTTGGAATCTAACCATTTCATTTTTAAGACTCTTAATCAGGTTTTAGCAAAAGTAAAGTTATATGCCTGTAATTTCCTTGGTTATAGCACTATGGTTTTATAAAGCAAACAAGACTCAGGATCATAAAGTACAAAAGAACCTCACTCAGATGGTCACAATCTTATTTTTAAACATTTGTTACTAGGCAAAAATATTATAAATCTGCTTATTCCAAGGAAGGTTATATTTCTCATAATAAATATGGTAGCCAACTTTTCAGCTATTCAAGAATTTGGGTTTTTTAGGTTTTTTTTTCTTATATATAATATGATGGCCTCAAGAAGAAGCGGTAGAAAAATAATATGATAATCTTCTATCAATTACCTTTTATCTTGAATTTTTGTCTCTCTAGGACATAACAGACCTCCTTCCCACCTAGTTTAACAGATTCATACATATCAACCACATAAATAAGTTTAAAACCATTGCTATGGCCTCTTTCTGCTTTAAAATTCCCTCTTTTAGTAAAATCACCCAATTGACTAATGGAATTTAATCAAATTTAACTTACAAAAAGTTCCAATATCACAAGTAAAAAAGGAGCTAGTACGATTCATTTTAAAGGAATAGGGAGGGAGAAGGAGATGGGGAAAGATTACCAAGCAACTGACAGTACAAACATAATTTTACAGAATGATTTTTTTTAAATCAGTATTTCCAAATTATCTGCCAATGTACAAACTGTACAATTGTACAATGTACAATGTAAAAATTATTATTTTTAATAAGCAGAAGTTAGATTCAATTTGCAACAGCAGAAAAAAAGAAAAGACTTGGAATCTTAAATTCTAGGTTCTCATACTAGCGCTTAAGATTTTCCCCACGAGGAATCTTGCTGTCCAGTTAATGATCCTTTTCTGATGCTCAGCCTTCCCATGTCCAGAAAGACCAGAGAGAACATCACAGTCAAAATGTTGTGACTCCACAGTATTCATTAAATATGCTAATTATAAGTAATAATTTTTCTAGAAGCTAAAGCAGAGCCTCCAGCATGCATTAATACTTAAAAAATGCATTTCTCTGGGAAAAAGACTGCAATCTTACTATGTCTCTCCCCAAATTGCCTGAACACAATAGATTTTATAATAGCATTTTCAGGATGCAGGAGGTAAAACAAACTCTATGAAAATGCTATTATAAAATCTATTGTGGCAAACAAAATTATTTCTTATAATTATATATTATAGTATAACTATATAATTGTTATATAATTATAGTTTATATAATTATTATGTAAATAATTATTGTAGCAAACAAATTCCTTCTTTACCCAGAATATTATCTACTTTACAGCCTCTTAGACAAGAATGAAAATGAAGTATTCCTCTCAGCTAGAAAGAGGCTAAGGGATAGGAGGCTTGTCGCTCTATGGGAAATACTACTGCCCCAATGTATTTACTTCTTAAGAACTGAGAAGTAGAGATAAGCTTGCAAGGCTTTAATAAAAATTTATTCTTAAGGTTACAAGGGTTTTCATATGACCTAAATATGGCAAATAAATATTTAAAATGTAAGGGGCAGGAACAAGACAGCTAAGTAGATAAATTGCTTCTAAAAATCTATAAGGCACTGGAATTTCACTATTACACAAAAAATATAGTCTGGGCCTATTCTATGTGAAATGTCCAGATATTCTCTATCTTGGTTTGGACTTATCATCCCAAGTTTAGAAATTAAAAAAACACAACTTAAAGAATGTCCTTTTGGAGGTATCACACACAGAAAGAAAGGATCTTAAAGGACTGCAAGCGATAGGGCGCCTGGGTGGTGCAGTCAGTTGACCATCCAACTGTTTGGTTTCACTTCAGGTAGTGACCTCAGGGTCCTGAGATTGAGCTCA